>ML836337.1:35859-49711 GCA_009831015.1 Picea engelmannii | reverse complement strand
AGACCCACCTGAAATTGGCTATGGACGGTAGACCTATGGACAGCCTTGTTGTAACTGTTTTGGAAATATTGGAGACTATCATCCCATGTACGTGGATTCTTAGAATTCGACATGTGCAGGATGTGTATAATCATCTGATTGATGACCTCTGTTTGGCAATCCATTTGGGGGTGGAAAGAAGTAGATTTTGTGAGCTTGGTGTCCAATAGAGATCAGAGACTCGACCAAAAGGTGTCGAGGAACCTGTTGTCATGGTCAAAGATGATGGTATGTGGTATCCCAAAGTGGACCCACACTATTTCGAAGAAGAGCTTGACAGTTTATCCTACTGTGACATTCTTCTTACAGGCTATGAGGATGGCCATCTTCGAAAACTGATCAACAACCACAAACACACATCCATTTCCTTGCTTGGTGGATGACAAACCAGACATGTATTCCATTGAGATGGAATCCCAAGGATTCTTAGGAATAGGAAGAAGGGTGTATAAGCCTTACTTCTTGATGGCGGTCTTGGAAATGGCACAGACAGTGCAAGATATAATATATTTGTTGACGTCCTGCCAAATTTTTGGCCGATAAAAATGTTTTTGAAGAACGACCATAGTTTTCTCTAAGCCAAAATGTCCTTCCACCCAACTGTAGTGGGATTCCCAAATCATCTTTGCACTCTTTCATGTAGGAACACAGAGATAGCCTAGGTGGCATAAGAGTCTGTCCTGAATGTGAAAATAGGTGACAGTTGCACCTTTACCCAAGAGTTTATATGTGGTGGTCAAGTCGAGATCTTGTTGATAAACTTGGGGCCACCTAGATGCTTCGTGTCCATAGGAATGGAGCACAGTGGTGAGTGCAGCCATAAGAGGTCGACTGAGGCAGTCAACGACAAGATTCGAGATACCTATATTATACTTGATGTTGATATGGAACTGTTGCAGGTAGGTGGACCACTTATGATGGAGGTTGTTCTACAATTTCTCAGTTCATTGTATGAATTGCAGAGGCTTGTGATCAATGTGTATGATCGTATCTTTCCCCAAAATGTAATTTTTCCATTGACAAAATTATTATACAATGGAATAAATTTCCTTTTCATAAGTGGGGTATTTTCGGATAGTATCGGAGACTGTCTCACTATGGTATGCCACTAGATTCCCGTGCTGAGTGAGAATTGCACCCACAACATAGTCAAATGCATCAGTCTCAATATCAAATGGTTGTTGCATATCGAGAAAGGAGAGTACTGGGGCTAAGCACAAGGGATGCTTCAGATCATCGAATGCTCATTGTTTCACCTTCCCCCACACGAACTTGGCCCTGCCACTACCCTTGGCCACTTGGCTGAGGGACCATGCAATATGGGAGAATCCCAACACGAACTGTGGGTAGAAGTTGGTTAGTCCAAAAAATATTTGAAGCTCGGTCAATGTGGTTGGGGCTAGCCAATCACGGATGACTTGGATCTTAGCTGGACCAACATATACCCCATGCTCATCAACAATTTATCCCAAGTATTGGACCTTGTTCATACCAAAAGATCGTTTTTTCAAGTTCGCATAAAGCTTGTGTTGTTGCAGAGTGCTAAAAACCTATTGAATATGTCTCATGTGCTCCTCCCATGTTTTTTTGAAGATGAGGATGTCATCCAAATATACTGTGACAAAGGAGTTGGTGAAGGGTCTCAATACATCATCGATCAACCTCATGAAAGTGGTTGGTGCATTTGTTAATCCAAAGGGAATGACTAGCCATTCGTAGAGACCTTCTTTAGATTTGAAGTTTGTCTTCCATACATCAGTTGGTTCGATGCGAACCTGGTGGTAGCTAGGACTTAGGTCAATCTTGTTGAAGAACTTTTCCCCCTTGAGTTGGTCAAGAAGGTCATCAATCCTAGGAATGAGGTAGCGGTTCCTGATTGTGATTTTTTTTAAGGCTATGTAATCAATGTAGAGTCACCAAGTCCTGTCCTTCTTCTCGACAATTACAATTGGGCTTCCGCAAGGGGAGGAGATGGTCCTGGTGTGCCCCTTTTGAAGAATCTCTTGGATCTGACATTTGATTTCATCACTATCCATCAGCGAGTTCAGATATAATAGTCCATTAGGTAGAGGCACACTAGGGGTAAGATCAAATTGATGCTTTAATTGGCAGTGGGTCGGTACCCCTGTAGGTGAGGCGAAGATGTCTATGTATTCTTCCATGATCCCGTCCACTTTCTTCTATTGCAAAGAGAGGTGTTGTGTAGAGGCAACAGATGTGGCAGCAACCTTCTTCTTACTATGAGCACGGATCACAAAGAAGACAGACTTCTCGATCTGTGAAATGAACTTACTGCATTTCTTACAAAATATTAAACAAATAATAGTAGGCAACGCTACCTCTGGGATCCTATACAATTGTCTACCAAAAGTAATAATAAAAATGCGAGGTCTAGACTCATACACAACATCACACATCCACAAATATGGTTGTCCTAATAGAACATCACAAAATTCAAGGGGATAAATATCACACAGTACCTCATCTTTGAAAGGCTTGGTGTCATAGGGAAGATGACACTATTGGCTGACACAGAGATTTCTTCCTTGGCAAAGCTAGCTGATGGTGTAGGGTTGCGGGTGCGGTGTCATTGGCACGTCTAGTTGCTTGATGACTTGTGCTGAAATTAGGTTCTTCTGACTACCGTTGTCGACAATGAAATGAATCAGAGCCCCCTTGACCCACATCTGTGAGTGAAAGAGGCATTCCCGTTCCTCTATTTCTTCTGGTTCGCTTGGTCAGACTTTGGTGGTAGCAAAAATGGCACTAGGTTCAACATCGATAATCCACTTCCATCCTTCAGGATTTGACTTGGAATCGAAATCGACCTCTGACTCAAAAGCCTTCAACTCACCCACTAGGAACTACTTGGAGTGGAATTCTTCGGTGTTGTGACAAGGACTTTTATGGTACTCACACCATTTTCCCATGTCCTTCTTCATTTGATAATTGTCCTTCTTGTGTTGTGGATTGGAATGGTTTTTCTAAGGGTGACCATCTCGACTTGGTCCCTTACTGTGTCGGTTGGGGTTTCCTTTTTCATGCTTCAACTATGAGGGGTTTGCAGATCCAAACTCTCATTGTTTCTGCTTAAATTTATTCTCGATCTTAACAACGTATCTATAAGTCGTGCCCAATGGGGTGATGTCGAGGAACTCCATTTATCTTTAAATGTATCTATGCAAAATGCCATGGTATTTTAGCACTAGATGATGCTCAGAGTCTTTGATACCCAATTTGGTGCTTGGTGAAATCTGGTACTATCTGGTCCCTTTCTTGACATAGGGTGGTCAATTTGGTGTACTGGTTCTCGTAGATTCCAACAGGGTAGTATTGTTCTTTAATGGCATCCCAGAAGGAATCCCATCTAGATGACACCACAAACATTGTATATTCCTCAACAACTCTTTGCTCAGAGTAAGTATCCCACCAGTATTTAACATGGGGAACAACTTTGAGGAGTGAAAAAGTGATATTTTCCCTATCGCAAAAATTGTGGACCGAAAAATATCCTTCGAGCAGATTCAACCATTTATCTACAACCTTCACATCTATCAGTCCTTCAAATAATGGAATATAAAATTTACCTGTAACTTGAAGGGGGTTGCATGACCACTTGATGAAGATGCTTCTCATATGGGCAGTCGTCGAAGGATTTGCGCAAAGTTGTCTATTATTTCATTCCTTTGTCGCATGAGGGATTACTCGAGAAAAATTTTAATAGGATGTCCTTCTCCATCATCTTTCTTTTTGTCCCCCATGGGTTTTTGCCAAGCTTTGTGCAACTGGTCTTGTAATGGATGGATTGGTTTGAGTCCCAACTTCTTTTACCCAAATCTTGTCGGGGACATGCACGAAGAAAAATAAATGAAGACAACATCTCTCTGATACCACTGATCCGGATTTAGGAGTGGAATGAACTGATTAATAGATTGAATACAATAAACATAGAGATATGAAGAATAACACAATTATCTATTGAACAATATCTTCAATTAAATAATGAAATAGGCTAAAACTGTCAAATTGCAGAACTGAAACACTTGCTCGAATGGTGGTAGCTATCTCTGAGAAGAGATGTGGCTACTACGCATATCCATCTGAGTAGAATGGATTACAATGAGGCTCCAAAGTCCTTTTTGATATTATTCATGAATGCCAAAGCCCTAGACATTGAAAAACCTAACCCTAGAAGGTGAAATGTCAAAAGTCATTGTGACCCTATGGGTAAGTTGGTGTAATTTGGTACCTCAACTTCTAAGGGTCGTAATGTTTGCATACGACCTCCGTTTTAGGCACGTGATAGTCCATTGGAAAGGTCTTTCAAAGAACTACACGTTATGTCATCAAATTCTACCTCTGTCTATTGTTTGATTATGGTGAGCCGAAAAAACAACGTTTAGGGCCCCAAAATGGACCTAGAAGTACAACAACATGTGATGACATGAAAACATACAAAATAATCTAGTTGGACTAGGTGAGAGGCCACCCGTATCCACCTAGAGGATGTGTGGGGCTTCAGACATCCCCAGAAGTGTAGAACTCACAATTACAAAGTAATACATAAGAATGTGTTGAACAAAAAATGGACACAAGGAGCCAGTTGGAATAGGTGAGTGGCCACCAATATCCACCTGGATCATGTATGTTGGGTTAACCTTGACTCGGTGAAAGAGTTGATGAGGTAAATCTATTTTTTTATGTCAAAGAAGGCGGTTTTTCAGATCCATGTTTTTTGGGTATTCTGTGGTATTGTGTCCATGGATTGCATGTCATGAAGCCTATAAAAGGCTTGGCGAACTCCATTTTAAATGGGCCTAGAGATAATCAGTGAAGGTGTACTTCGTCGGATTTGGTCAAAGTTATTCGAATGCAATGTTCAAGGTGGAGTAGTATGTCCAGGTTAGAAAGGTGGGTCTATAGAATGGACGATTTCTTGACAGGTGAATCAAGTGTTTGAGAATATATGATGAAGGTAGGTCCATATCCATGGAACTTCGAAAGTATTGCAAGGAAGCTCGGATCGAATAAGCATGTTTAGTAATGTGAAGTTGCAACAATAGTTGTGGATAGAAGCGGTTGTGCTATATCGTAACTCGATCACCATCGGTTGCGAAAGACAGGAAGATTCAGGAAGAGGTATGAACATGTCATCTAATAATTACTCAAATGTGAAATTATTTGGTTGTGCTGACTATTTTTTTATCAACAGTCTAAATATGACCCAGATCAAATAGGTAGATGTTTGATATGGTGATGATGTTAAGGGATGCAGACTGTGAGATCCTACTACCAACAGAATAATCATGGACAAAGATACAGTGTTTGATGAATCTCCTTTTATAAAATCAATGTAGTAAAAGATGAAAGGTTCAGAGTATGACTCGCAGTAGAAGGGTATTTGGAAGGTATTGATTTCCATTAAAGTTTCTCACCAATTGTTAAAAGTTTGTGTCTATTCATGTTGTGTTAACACTAATTGTGTTAGTACAACTAGATGTTAAAACTGTTTTACATAGAGATTTTTGGATAAGGCGATGTATTTGGAACAATGAGAACGGTTAGTTCAGAATTTCAACAGAAGATTTGTTGGAAAACTCAAGAATCATTGTATGGCCTGAAGCATGCCATGCAAATGGTACAAGATGTTTGATTCATTCATGGTGAGTCAAATTTTACAAGAAGTGAGTATAACCATTGTGTTTATGGTATATTCATTATCTTGGTGTTATATGTTATTCTTGTTGCAAGAACAAGCGTGGTTGAGGTCAACATGTTGGCTCAATTGGTTAGGAAGTTGTTATGAAGGATGAGTAGCAAAATAAATCTTGGGCATGGAAATATAGAGACATAGGAAACATGGTAATCTTGGTTATCACAACAGAAGTATGTGGTTAAGTTACTCAGGAAATTCAGTTTGAATAATGTGAAACTGGTAAAATCCCTTTGGATTTCCATTGTAAGTTCTCTTAAGGTTTATGTCCTCTTGTATGTCTCAAGTATTATACCCTAGTAGGAATTTTGATGATTGTGATGAGAAATGGTTACAATTTCACATGCATGTCACTAGAAACATGGAAAAACCCGGTGAAGAGCATGGAAATGGGTGCTTCAAACACATAAGAACAAGTATCACCTACAGTGGTTGGAGTGATTTAGTCTTTGTTTATGATTCATGATAATTGGATGAGAGGAGATCTACCTCAGGTTATGTCTTGAAAGAATGCAAGGTTCTATTGGATAAGTTTGGATAGGTACATGATGTGGCGTTCTATGGTGGTCAAATTGTTGTGCATTTGACCAATAGTCCAACATATCAAAATGGGACGAGCATCAGTTTATAAGACATGTTTCTGATGGAGGTAGAATGGTCCATACTCGAGTGAATCGTGGAAGCATGTTCACATAACATTATTGTTAGAGAAGTTGTGGAGTTGTGATGGTGTTTGGCTTCTCTTGACTTGGAGGAAATGTGATGAATTAATTAAGGACATGATATATGAGGTAAATTGTAGTCAAGGTGGAGATTGTTGGAAACATGCCAACGAATTTCCCATGTGGTCACATGCACATGCATGTAGTTATATTAGGAATGTGCATGCATGCACTCTTTTGTGAACATATTGTGTAACTAGTGGATCTAATTATAATCAATTAGTCTAACTGCTTGAAAGATGTTATATATACAAGCATACCCATAGAGGTGAGAGTGCAATGTATAGTGAGTGTGTGAGAGCAAGATGCAATACTTAGGTGATTGTGTGTATGTGAAGAGAGGATGGTTGTATGCATGTGTTGGCTATTGCAATTCTCCCTTGAATAATAAGAATATCAATTTGTTTTGCTTCAGCTGCCAAAAAATAATGAGTTTTGGGAACCTCACATAGCCATTCACGCGGAAGGGTTCTTTGCTCTCTATTGAAACAGATTATTATTATTTCTTTACTGCATCTTGGAAAACATTAAAGTAGAGCCTCTTGTTATGGCAGAGTCTAGTGACTTAAGCAATGGGGCGAACAACAATTCATAGTAGCTTGATGCGGGTGCTGAGCCGGATTGTGGATAAGTGATAGGTGCAACAGTCGAGGGTTTGCTAATTCTGGTACGGGGGCGGAGGTTGTGATGAGAGGAGGAGACAACAAAGTTGATCCTCCAGTTAAGAGGAGGATCAACTGGGCCTTGCGGAAAGGGCACTTGATGTACCAGGGAACCGATGTGTAGCGAAGAATTACGAAATGAGTACATAGATATTCGGGGGATCTCCACAGAATCTAGGACGGGGGGTGGGTGTCTCCACTTAGGCAACGAGCCTGCCAAGAGCAGGGTCTATAACAACGACCCAGCCTGCATTACGGCCTACAACAACTTACCTCTCTCGGGCAAGGCACCCTGCCTCACCTCAAGGTCAACCTCAGGTGGCTACGGCAGATGGGCTGGCATGGTTGTCAGGGTGCAACCGAGAATGGAAGGAGACGAGGCGAGGAGATGGTATTCGACCTGCTGCAACTGCTAGCACTGTTTCGGTTCGACTAAACATAGTTGTTGCTCATTCTGTTAATAAAACGATTGATCTTTTAACTCCAAGAGATTCAAACAATTGAACTTTGAATATGAAATTGGAGATCGGTGAAGGTCGACCTCTAGTCGGAGGTCGAAGTGGTGGGCGGGAGTCGAATTCGAGTGGAATTATTGTCGAGGGGAATGAGAAGAGGAATTGTAATGAATGGTTGAATAAGTGTTGTTGATGATGACGTGTTGTTGTGTATTCGTTACCATATTGTTGTATTCTTCCTCGAGTTTAAACCGTTGCTCTCGCGCTTCGTCTTGTTCTGTGTGAGTGACTTTCAAGATCTCTTCGAGGTGAACCAACCTGGCTTCAACTAGCTCCGGCTACAGAAACGACCACGATAAGAGTTTCTTCAGTTCTTCCATGGCCTCTCAATATACAATACATATTAAATAATAACAATAATTTAATTTTAGATTCATGAATTCAATGTTTAACTCCATATTAGTATGACAAACTTTTTTTTTTTATGGTACAAGAAACCGAGGAGCCATCATTGTTTTCTACTTTACGGAAACAAGAACAATTCCCAGGCATTCGAAACAATGAAGGGAAACGGAGAAAAACAAAACGACGAAGTCCTGTATATAGCGAAAAAAAAATTATTTTGAAAAGTAATTATACCTCTTCACGATGTTCTTCAAGGAGTAGGTTAACTCGGGAGAAATCTTCCCTCCCGAGTGTTCTAACTCCGGCATCTATTCCGGCCCCGGTGGCTCTATACCAACTACTTGGTCTATGTCACATGCATGCCATGATATATTGACATAATTCCCGACTCCATTCCCGAGTGATAATTCCGGCGTTTCATCTCCGACCGTTCCTGCATAGCATTAAACACACTGTCAGTTCTGTAAGCGACTCATCCCAAGGAACTTTAAATTTGAAATTTGAACCGGTTTCCCTCCTCCTGAAGACCGGCCTTCTGCAATTTTGATTTTTGAAAACCCCGCGCAGAATGCTCTTTGAATATCCCGGAGATCGGACTTTCTGCGATTTATTTTTTTCAAATGAAATGGAATGCGAGAGGAACAATTCCTTGAACGGTCATTTGCCAGAGCAGCTAGGACAGAACTCGCCTCTGGAATGGCTGGATGTTTCAAAGAATTTCTTCAGGGTCTAGTGCCCCCACATTTGTGCAGCGGGAGAATCCTCAAAATGTTTAGTGCAGTTGTATAGCCATATAAATCTGGACCTCTGGTGGAAAAAGAGCGGGAGAATCCTCAAAATGAAGGTTCGGATCCCTGGTATGACAAATCAAAAACTTAAATACCTTGAACTGTGTATCTATAGGATTCTATAGAATGTGTTGAAGCCATGTTATATTTTCAATGTTCCAAGGTCAGAGAACACATCATAAATACTTACACAGAAGTTTCCCCGCCAACCAGGATAGGAGGTTGGCCTTTCCTATAAATATCATATTGAAGCTTCAATTGCCTCTCCCCGATGGTTTCTATGGAAACCCAATCACAACCTAACTACAGAAAATGAGGAAAATGCAGAAAAAAATCTAAGTTAAACCCAAATCAAAGACCGAACATTCCCGAAAATGAAAAAAACGAGCAGAATGTGAGGTTGACCTTTCCAAAAAAAATATCAAATGGAAGCTTCAACCGCCCCTTACCAGTGGCTGCTATGGCAACGCAATCACTGCCTAGCCTGATAAAACTAGGAAAATGCAGAAAAAAAACTAAACTAGGCTAAACCCAAAACGAGAGACCAAACATTCCCGATGCTGCAGAAACGAGAAGGATGAGAGGTTTCCTTCTAATAAATATCATATCGATGTCATTCTATTTCTTGTCTCCTTGATTTACAATAGAGGTTAATGAACTCACAAAAGGTTAATTCATTTATCAAACAAATTAATCTTCTCATAGTTGGCATTTTCTTTGTTAATTTGTTATTATTATCTATTTGTTTCCAACTCCTATTAAAATTTTAAAATATGTTAGCTTATTTCATCAATTTGCATGTTACATATTTAGTGTGGAATGAAGTGAGTGCCATCCTAACCCTTAGAATCAAGAGAGTGAAATGGTTGACCAATAATAAACATGAAAACTCACTTCTAGTTCTAGATCAATTGAGCTAATCATCGAGACTATAATATTGTATATTATTATGCCTACAAAAGATTATAAAATATTTGTCATTCTCTTACATCTACTTGGAAAAAAAATTCAAACAATCTCATTGCACTATGACACCTGTAGAATTATCCTCCAACACTTAAAACAAAAAGAGAACATGTGAAATTAACAACAAAACTCCTTATATCTACATCTTTAAAAAGTTTTAAAATAATAGTTGTATGTAATCCAAAATAAATAAATAAATTAAAGTAATTATTAAACACTTGAAACTCCTAATAATGTATAACTTATATGTAAACACAATTTACAAAAGTAAGTGTGTATATATAATTCAATATAATATTAATTTACAATTTAAACTTTGATTTGACAAAAATACAAATGTCAATAATATTTGTTATTTCAAGGATG
Source organism: Picea engelmannii (assembly GCA_009831015.1). Classification (NCBI taxonomy): domain Eukaryota; kingdom Viridiplantae; phylum Streptophyta; class Pinopsida; order Pinales; family Pinaceae; genus Picea; species Picea engelmannii. Next base: position 39,595 of record ML836337.1, on the reverse strand, counting down.
CTAGGATGGTCTCCCAAAGGGGCTTCGACTTCCAAAAGTCGGCATAAAAAAGTTGGATGGAATTAATACTTTGAATTAGGGGATTTAAATAAAGAAACACTTTTCACTCCTCATCAGGAGAAAGACTATGCCTGGTCCATTCACCACTAGAAAAGCTCTGTGAGTGAATGAGTCATTTCCCTTGGTTAAATCAACATGATCAATCTGGGAGAATGTATGCTCGATGTTGCTAACCCAAGAAACATCAACACTCCATATTAGCAAGGGAGACATTCTTCTTCATGCCAAGCTTATCTATGAAGTATACAAACTTTATCTTAGACACAGGCTTGGTGAGAATGTTCACAATTTTGTCATCTGTGGATATGTACTAGAGTTTTACAACTCCCTTCTATACCATATCTTAGATGAAGTGATATTTGATCTCAATGAGCTTCAACTTGTCATGAAATATTGGATATTTTGAAATCTTGAAAAAACTTTGATTATCACAGTGTATTAAGGTCGTCTCTAGATATTTATCAAATAATCTCGCAAGAAGTTTTTGAAGCCATATTGCTTCATGACTTGCGACACTAGATGCAATATAATCCACTTTTGTTGTGTTGAGTTCTACATAATTATTTTTCTTGCTAAAATAGGATATCATAGATGATCCTAAGATGAAGTAGCACCCCAAGGTTCTTTTTTTGTCCATTTCACTCCCTTCCGAGTTAGAATCAGTTTATCCCTACAACCTCACTTCACCACCTAATTCATATCTTAGACCATATCCAACTATACCACACAGGTACCTCAACACATGCTTTGTTGCAACCCAATGGAAGTTCCTCGATTCAACCATGAACTGGCCCAGGGTGTTCACTACAAAGCAAATATTTGGCCTGGTGTTAACTAGGTACATCAAGGATCCAATCAAATTCCTATACATAGTGGAATCCACCAGATCTGAATATGAAGCAGAATCATTGAGCTTCTTAAGATTCGTTATCATAGGTGTATCCCTGGACTTGTAGTCCATTATACTGAATCTTCTCAAGATCTCAACTATGTACTTACCTTGTCTGAGAAATATCTCACCTAGTTTCTGACACACCTTCAATCCCAAGAAATAATGCATCAAGACAAAATACTTAATCTAGAACTCAAAGGACAAATCCCTCTTGTATTGATCGATGAGTCGGTCTACTCCTGTAAGGAATGGTTATCAACATATAAAACCAATATCAAAGGATCAGGATCAATAACCTTCTATTAAAGGTTGGGATATGATTAAGTCTTGGTTAATCTCAAGCTCATCAAGTATCCATAAATCATGGAGTACCATGCCCTAGGTGCCTACTTGAGTCCATAGAAGGCCTTCTTCAACCTACAAACATGAGACTCCCTCCCATGTACCTCAAATCCTTGAGGTTGTTTTATGTACACTTCCTCCTAAATCATACCATTGAGGAATGCAGTCTTTACATCCATCTGGTGTAATCTCCAATAAATGACTATTTCAATGGAAATAATGGTCTTGATGGAAGGTTACCCGACAGCTGGAGAAAACTTCTCCTCATAGTTCACTTCCTCTTTCCGGGAGAACCCTCTTGCCACGATCCTCATTTTTTACTTTTTAATGTTGTCATATATTTCATGATTGATATTGTAGATCCACTTGGAAGTCACCATTGACTTCCCCTCGGGTATCGACACAATATTCCACACATCATTCTTCATGATGGAATGATATTCCTCTACCATGGAATCTCTCCAAACTTGTTGGACTACCACCTCCTCATAACTGGAATCAATGATGTGACTCATAAATGCCATATAACTCAAGAATTTATGAGGTCGTATACTTTTCTTGAAAGTACCATGGGAAGCTTCATGCCCCTCTACATTCTGCAATGTATCACAAAACCATACTAGCCTCTTCCTAGTCTCTGGAAAAATGACTCTAGATGGGTCCATTGGTTCAACTGGCTCTCCTAACTTCTCCTGATAGTTTAAAGGATGAAGAATCAATTGGAACAGAGGGACCTAATCCCACATCCTTCGAAGCCTCTTTCTCCTCACTATCAATCTCCATATGAGATTCTCTATATCTCTTGAAGGTTATGTATTCATCAAAGGTGAAATCCAAATTGACCTATATCTAGTGGTGTCTTCGAATGTAGATTATGTAAGCCTTTGATGTCTCATTGTATCCAAAAAACGTCCACTTCTTCCTAGAAGGCTCAAATTTGTTTTTTTGTCCTTGGGCACATGAATGTAGTCTGAAAAACCAAATATCCTCAAATGACTAACCTCTAGTTTCACACTTGTGAAATCCTCCTCAGGAGTCTTGTCCCCCAAGATATGGTGAGGACTCTTATTCTGGATGTACACTGTTGTACTAGATTCCTCTCCCCATAAGAACATGGGTAAATATTGATCATGGATCATGGCTTAGCAACCTCAACAATGGACAAGTTTTATTCTCTTCAATCTCTTTCTTCTGTGGACCATAAGGAATTGTCAACTCCTTATTGATCCCTGCTTCCTTGCAGAAATCATTGAAGTCCCTGGAAGTGTACTCTCCATCATTATCTGACCTCAACACCTTGATCTTCTTCCTTGTCAGGTTCCTACCTCAACGCCAAGATATTGCTAGGAGATTCAAAACCCACGCCTCCTTCACAAGAAGCTAGACCTACAAGATCTGAGCCAAATTTCTCTGCTAAGCACAAAGTTAAGGAAGTCCCAAAAATCCTAGACATGTTATTTCACGAAATAAGAACGTCACTGTCAGGACTGAATGATCCACAAGTGTTAGCTTGATTCGAATCCTTCATGAATCCGGGACAAGTTTTTCCTCATTCAACGCCAACTACTCTTGTTGGCACCTTGAATACAACAAGACAAGAACCTTCCACAAAAATTATGTCTCTTATTACATCATTAACCCCTTTACAAACCCGCTTCAAAAATACTAGTTCCAAACTCACTTTTGTAAGTGATATTACTTCTATCTTGCCCGAAGAGATGCCTCCCTCAGATTTATTTTTCAGCAAGAAACAAAAAGCTACTGTAGAAAGAGAAAGAGAATCTCTTCAAAAGGATGGAGTTGTCACTAAAAGGCAAAGAATGGTGTATGATGGGAAAAACCATGATGGTCCTGAGTTTGCGAAAGAAGTTGTAGGTCCACTGGGGTCTTTTGCCACTGCCAATCAATGGTCAGTGGACAATTTAACCGAATTATTGCGACATAAATTCCTCTTAGTAGAGAAATTGCAGAATGAAATATACAGTACATAACACATTGTTAGAAGCAAGATGAACCGGGACATTGAACAAATCAGGGCTAGTCATGAGCATCAAATTAAGCAGTTGTAGGATAACCTTGAGTTGCTCTACCAAAGTTCACAGAATAGAAAATGATTGATCACTCAACGTGACAATTTGATTGAGTAGTTGCAGGTCAAATTGACCCTAACACAGAACACAACAATAAACATTTTGGACTTCAAAACACAAGCATCATAAATAAATGAGAGGTTGGAAGTTGCCCAAGAAGATCTCTATAGAAAAGTAGATTCTATTCAAAAATGCTATCAGGCAGTAGACCTCTGTCTAAAAAATATTTATGTCAAGGAAAAAGAGGCATGCGCAGCCCGGTCTAAGTTTCAAGAGGTTCTCATATGGAAGCAAAGAGATAATACCCCAGGTCTTCCCCTTCTCTCTCATTCTAAACAAGTAAGATGTGAAA
>ML836336.1:27778-73999 GCA_009831015.1 Picea engelmannii | reverse complement strand
ATTTGGATGTTGTTTCACTTGATATATGTGGCATAGTGTTAGGGAGTCCATATCTTTATGATAGAAAAGCAGTCTTCTTTCGTCATGAGAACAAATATCACCTTATTAAAGGAGTGGAATACATTGTTAGAGCCCACAACATGAAGGTAAACACAACACTTGTTAGTGCATGACAAATGAAAAGACTCATAAACACTAATAAGAGATATGTACTCATGGTTGTAAGAGAAAAGGATGTTGGAACATCCGGCACCTTCCAAGGATGTGATCCTTCCCATAAGAAAGAATTAATCGATATTGTTTCTAATTATGATGAGATCTTTCAAGAACCAAATGGATTACCTCCTAAGAGGGAAATCCAACATGAAATACATCTTCAACAAGATTCTCCCCTTCCTAATGTGGGCATGTTCATGATGTTGATTATAGAGATGACAGAGATCAAGGAATAGGTACATGACTTGATGGATCAAGGGGTCATCAAGCCTAGCTCATCTCCTTGGAGTTCTCCGATTGTAATGGTGCCAAAGAATGATGGCACATGCTGAATGTGTGTCAATTATCAAGCCTTAAACAAAATCATGGTGAAAAAATGATACCATCTTCCTCCTATAGATGATTTAATTGATCAATTAAAGAATGTTGTTTATTTCACTAAGTTGGATTTGCGCAGTGGTTACCATTAGATCAAGGTTGCAGAACAAGATGCATGGAAAACTACCTTTAAAACCAAACAAGGTCTATTTGATTGTTTAGTTATGTCGTTTGGGCTTTGTAATGCCCTGACGACCTTCATGCATGTAATGAATGATGTATTCAGGCCATTCTTAGATGAATTTGTAATTGTGTATTTAAATGACATTCTTATATTTAGTGGGACTTGGGATGAACATGTACGGCATGTAAAGAAAGTATTGGATACTTTGTGAAGAGGAAAGTTATATGTAAAATTGTCCAAATGTGAGTTTGGAAAGACTGCATTGGTGTACTTAGGTCATATTGTAGGAGGAGTACAATTGAAAATTGATCCTTCCAAAATTGATGTAATTGTAAATTGGCCCGAGCCCACAAATGTAACCGAAGTACGAAGCTTCTTGGGTGTAGTTTAGTACTGGAGGAGATTCATCGCAAACTTCTAATTTATTGCAGCTCCTTTGCATGCCTTGACCAGTGTGAAGAACACTTTTCAGTGGGGAGGAAATCAACAAAAGGGCTTCGACACCTTAAAGGAAAAGATCAATACAACATCGCTATTAGAATTGTCGAATATTCAACAACCATTTGAGATCGAGACTAATGGCAACGATTATGCCATGGGTGCAGTATTGATGCAATATCGTAAGCCTATCTGTTACCACTCTGAAAATTTTAACCAAGTTGTTGTTAACTATCCTAAATATGATAAAGAGTTGTACGCATTAGTTCAAAGTGTGACAAAATGGAAGCATTACTTGTTAGGGAAGGAAACAATCATACATACAGATCACCAGCCCTTACAGTATCTCCAAGCAAAAACCAAGCTGCAGTAATATCGACATTACAGGTGGATGGGTTTTCTTCAACAGTTCCATTTGGTAATCAAGTATAAAAGGGTACAAGTAACAAAGTAGTTGATATGCTTTCTAGAGCTCCTATTGTTACTTCTATTTTTTTCAAGAATGCTTATTTATCTCATGATAGCTATGTTGAACAATATGTTGTTGATGAAGATTTTAAAGATGTATTTGAGAAGCTAACCCATGGTGCACAAGTGGAGAACTATTGTTTGTAGGGGAACTTACTCTACCATCTTGGAAAAATATGTATTCCTAAAAGTGAATGAGTCCATGTAATAGGAGAAGCTCACACTTCTCTTGTGTTTGGGCATTTTGGGGTAGGAAAAACCATGGCTCATCTACAAAGGTTTTGTTACTGGCCTAAGATGAAAACAATTGTAACCAAGCAAGTAAAGGGGTGTGTGATGTGCTCTACTTGTAAGCCCACTAATAGAAAATTTGGGATGTACTTACCACTTCTTGTTCCATCTCATTCATGGGAAAGTATTTCCATGGACTTTGTAGGGGGTTTACCAATGTCGAAAAGGGGTCATGACTACTTGTATGTAGTAGTGGATAGGTTTAGCAATATGTGTATCTTGATGCCAAGTAAAAATCAGGTCACTGCTGAGCAGACTGCTAATCTATTCTTTCAGTATGTTTGGGTCCACTTCGGGTTTCCCACATCCATTATCTCGGATCGGGATACTTGATTCCTTGCAGAATTTTGGACAAGTTTGTGCAAAATGATGGACACCAAGATAAAGAGGAGTACAGATTTCCATCCACAGATTGACATTCAGATAGAGGTTGTTAACCAAACAATGGTACATTTTCTTCGAGGCTACTACAACAAGCATCCCAAGTTGTGGAATGACCAGATACCCTATATTCAACATGCTTACAATCGAGCCTTACATTCCCCCACTCAGTGTTCGTCGTTTGAAACATGTTTTGGATACTTGCCTAAGATACGTTTGGACTTGATGTATGGGAAAGGGAAAGATGTCGATTCAAGCGAAAGAAGAAATGAAGATAGGGCCCTCAAGTTCATTCAAAGGATCCAACAAGTGTAGCAAGCAGTCAGGGAGTAGTTGGAGAAAAGTCAAGCACAGTATAAGGCTCGACATGACAAGCACAGGGTTGATCATCAGTTCCAGGTAAGAGACCAAGTATGGATTCACATCAACAAGGAGCGGTTGAAGGGTGAAGGCAAGAAACTCAAGCCTATCTGATATGGACCCTTCACCATTTTGGAGAAAAGTGGCACCAATGCTTTTCATTTAGATCTTCCATCTCATATGCAGATTTAATCAGTTGTAAACGTAGAAAACTTGAAAATTTTTTAGCCTCCGATGATCATGGATCAAGGTGAGGAAGTTTCACTACCTTCATTTGATGAGTTTTCTCCTGAGTACTTGGATGAGCAGAAGGAAGATATCATCATGGACATGAGAACAAGGACTTCACATAGGGGTGATGTCGATTATCTTCAAGTGGGCTTCAAGGGAACACATCCAAGAAAGGAAAAGTGGATTGAGAAAGACAAAGTGAGGGAACTCTTCCCTCACTTACCTATTGATTGATAAAGGATTTTGGTAGTCCAAAATCTCTTAGTGGGAAGGTGTGATCTGAAAGGATCCAAAGAGGAATAGGAATTACTCAGAGTCCTCAGAAGTACCTCAGGAAGCTCAAAATGGCCTCAGCAAATGGAGAAAGGGAAAAAATTCAAAGTCCTCAAAACTCAAAAAAATTGGCATCATCAAGAAGAGAGCGTCGCAAACTTTCCAACGACATAAACGGTTCATCAAACGGAGTTACGGATCGAAAGATATTTGTGGTCAAAGTTTTGGTCAACCTAGCCCAGTCAACAGGGATGAGTCAACATCCATACTATTGATGACAACATCAGTACGGATGATGTCGACATTCGTACAAGGTACATGGATCAATCATAGAGAGACACATGTCATGATGACATCTGCATGATGTCATCATGTTGACGTGGAAGCACCAAAGGATGCCATGTGTCACTCATTTTCGACATTTTCAGGTCGACATATGGACCAATGAGAAAGTGCCACGTGGAAGTCTGTACATCCACATGGAAAGATGACATGGAAGACAAGTAACGTGGCAGGATGATCATGCAAATGGATTACATGGACCAATGAATGGCCGCCACATGGCAGCAAGAAAATGCTCAATGAGGACCAGAAACCGAAAATTCAAATTTTAAAAAGGGTTGGCTAGCGGCCAACTCCCAGTCCACCAAATCCAGCAGTGTTCCACCATATCCAACCAGGATGCCAATTGTAGCAACAGTTCTGGAAATTCCGCCAAACAAAAAAGTCGATCTGCCAAATCTGAACTGAACCACCAAGTTTAGCGCCAACATTTAAACGGTTGTAACATTGTAACCAAAAGGGGGAGGCCCACGGGTTTGACCCTGGTACCTCCCCTACCACAATCTTTTAATAAACATCAACCAACCACTAGGACAACATCCTTGTTGGTAAACTCCACGCGACTTACTTTTTAAAAGGAGAATTTTTCCAATGCACGAAAGGGGGGGAAGAGGTAGGGCGCACGATGGTACGACCAGGGCATGGATCCCAATGCAACATTAATGAATTAATTGCAGGTTTCAGGCATGAAAACCAAGACAAAATTTCTCATGGGCCTGGGAGTGCCAGAGTCAGATTGAAGCACGGAGACAATCATTTTTGGGTAATTCGACGCCACGAATTTAATGGCGTTGTCTGTTTTCTAATCCGAGAAAATCTTTTGCAGATTAATTCCAAAATCAGGTATACTTATGTATTTTGCCAAATTTTGTTGTTGAGTTAATAAAAATACCTACCCATTTGAGAGCAATACCCAGAGACGTAGTCCACCAGGGACAAACTCCGTTATCAAGTTTTTTGTGTTCAAATTGATGTTTATGTATCTTTCTTATTGATATTTCCTTCTTTATGATGCACATTAATTTATGCTCATTTAATACAATTATTTAATAAGTCATATCGATGAAAAGATCTCAGATCAAAAACCCTGACAAACATTTTTATGGGTTTTGTTTGGTTAGAAATAGATATCCAATCAATATATAGTTATGAATTGTAGTCACACTTTAAACTACCCTACCTACAACAATGTCTATAGCTAGATAGCTTCCCTTGTATGTAATTCAATGTCCTTATGTAACAAAACCTACTAAGAGTTTTGGGTCCTTCTGATGCTTTATTTTGAAAGGAAGTTTGGGTAGAGAAACAAAAAGGGGTATGGACTAGATGTGAGTTATAAAAAAAATTGAGACCTACCCACCCACCCAATGATTTTAATGTTTTGGCTCCATGAGTATTCTAGAATACCTACTTTCTCAATCTTCTAGACATCTATGAGTCACAAAATTGTTGTATTTTTCTCATGGTCATATCCTACAGTGGAAATTTACATTGTTTGCATTGATTTTGAGAACAAGAGATTCATTTGAGTATTGGGTTCTATGTTTCATTAAAGCCTACTCATTTGGAGAAGAAATATTAATTAGGTTTAAGCATTTGAGAAAAAATGAGCAAAGAATCTTAGTTGGTCATTTTTGTTTGAATTAAATCCAGGTGGGCTATTAGCATTTGACAAAAATGAGCACAGAACTAAAGTGGATCTTGGGAGATTCAACCAAATATGGCGTTTTGTTGATAATTGTTTGCTTGCAGGGCCTTCTATTTGGTGTCCTATATAATTCCTTAGATCAATTCAATCGTGTGTGAGAGAGCATGAGAAATGACATGGTAGTTTTTTTAAGTAATTTATAGAGACATGGGAACTTATTACAAGGGAGAGCGTTATGTTCTTACCTAAATTGGGAAGATCCATTTAATTATGGACTCTATTTTGGTTAAGATTGCAAACCCACTAACATTTATATTCGCTAAGTTTGAATGAAATAATTTTTTGTGTGCATTTGACCTTGTGGTATGATGGTTATCTATTTATTGGAGTTCAATAGAAGAAGAAAACAAACAATGAAAATCCCACCTAAGCATTGGGCCATGAATGTCATTGTGTGGTGTAAATCGATGTGGTGTAAATGAAGCCTTAGAAGAATTTCCCACTACACTACACTCACATGTACGATGGTTATCTCTAACATGGTTGTTGTTAGGCTATGATATCCAAGTTGACATCATTAAGTTGAAGCAAAGGTATCAAGGGGTTCTTAATGTTCATCCTAGGAAAGAGTTTAAATGTTAGATGTCAATGTTTAGGTATTCCCAACTCTTCTTCATTGTCCCTATGCTTCGCCCATCATAGAAAATAATGTACTTCTATTTGTTTTCTTCCTTTTCCAAAAATGGGTACAAAATCTCATGCATGTCTCAAATCTATGATATGACCTGCTTGTGTTTAAATTCTACAATATATCCACATGTCCAAACATACCATACCAAAGTAAATCCTAAATACTAGAAACTTATTGTTGCATGTTGCAACAACCCAAGTGGTGGCAACAAATGTTGACACCCAAAATAGTCAACACCCCAATGATTGTGCAGTATCGCAACAAGTCCATACATGAATTTTTCCCTTAAAGATCCAGAGCCTATTGAATGCCAAACACTACAATTGACCCACTAACCTACCAAGGAACTATAAGCAGTCCTAGGGTGCACTAAGGTCAAGTTGATGGTTTGTTCAAACACTTGTTTACCACTTGCTTGTATGCTCATGACATGGTTGTTTATGTTGTTCCTAACTATTATTTCATGATTATATATCTTGACTACTCACTGCAAAAAATACATGTTAGAAGATTGCTCAAATACATTCATGATTCTCATTTCTCGTGATGATGATATGGCTCATTGAAATTTATATGCGTGTATGACTTATATGGCTTATCTGGGTAGCTAGTGAAAGTCTTATAATGTTGTTTTATTGTGGTTTTGATGATAAATACATTGACTTAATTCATGCTCCTATTTGGCCTTGAATTGAGTGGACATACCCACAAAATTAATATAGCTAGCAAAACAAGCACATGAAGACAAGCCTAGGGCCATTTCCCAATATAATTGGCATGGAAAGTGAATGATGTATTGTTTGATAGGGTAAAGGGAAGACTCCTTGAGCTTGCCACTCATATGGATAATGAAGACAAGCTGAAAGATCAAACTGTAGCTTGGAAATAGAATGGTTATTGACTTACATCACATGTAAAGGCTCATATGTAAAGGAAAATGTTTGAAGGTTTGAAAATGGGAAGAGATATGGCATTTTGTTTGTGTCAACCATTCATGAAAAAGTATATACATCACCAAAGTTCGCTCCACTAAATATTTTGTATGAGGGGGTTTTTATCTAGGCATTGGCCATATCAAACCATAACCAAGTGTGCCCTTACATTTGACCCACATCACATTGATTTTGGATATCTAATCTTGGACCTTGATTGCAAATCAATGGTTGAAAATGTGAGTAGGGTAAACCCTCTTGTTTTTCCCTTTTCTTCCCAAAATTGTTATATGTATACTTTCATTCTCATGCATTGAAGCAAGGGTTTCTTGGGGAGTTTCATGGACATAAAGTGATCTACATTTAGTATTCCCCACTACTAGCATATTATAGTGCCCATTGCAGCCTATGGGTAAGCTCTTCCATATAATATTATTTTTGTCTTGAGTTGGGGTAAACTTCACTACATTGTGGTGGTTTAATTGAGAGGGTGCACCCATTAATCCATGGTTCCCACTAAACCAAAGGCCATATTTATATTTTTCACCTTGTCCCTCTCCCTTTTCCTCTACAAATCTAAAACTGTAAATTTGGGGCCAATTTCAAGCATATAAATACAATCTCGAGAGGTCGATTTCATGGTTGAAGGAAATATTTTGGATCATGGATGGAAAGCCCAACAAAACAAAAAACAATGGAGTCACCCACAGTTTACAAAGAGGTAGTCTCTATGGCTTGTAAATAACTCACATTTTTGTAAGGTACCAGATGTAATATAATATGCATAAATAGGAATATTCAACAGATATCAATGGAACAACAAAATATTGAGAAGAACAATTACCATAAATAATACCTTTATTCAAAGAAAGTAATTTTCACATGCCTCTTCGAGGGGGAAACCTCTAGCAGAACAAAGATCTATTAAAATAATTCTCAAGACAAAGTTTATCATGCCTCCTACTCTTATTTATACTAATTATATCTTCTAAAGAACATTCTAGAGGAAGATATTTCTAGAAGTGAAATCTTCTATTAGGTCTTCTTACATTGAAAACATATTATTCTACCTTTATTACATGGAAAACATATTATTCTACCTACATGAGGGGTTAGGGAGGTCAGGTCCCTAACATGCCCTCCCCCTTGAAGAACAACCTTGTCCTCAAGGATTGAGATAAGGAAATTGTTGCAGAATGGTGGTTGGCTCCCAGGTGGTATCTTTTGGAGTTGTATCTTTCCACTAAACTAACACTTCCTTAATGGCGCAGTGATGGAGATGACACATTCGTTGGTCCAAGACTGCTTCTGGTTGCAACCAAACAGAACACTCTTCATAAAAGATTGCTTGGCTGTAATCAAATGGAACCCTCTTCATAAAACTCGGGGAGAGTGGTGTAACTTTGAAAATTACTTCCAATCACTTTATTTAAGCATGTGACATGAAAAACATGATGGAGCTTAGAATGACTGGGTATATCTAACTGGTAGGCCACAGGCCCCACTCACTTGAGAATTTTACAAGGACCATAAAATTTGTGATCAAGTTTTTGACAACGTTCATCTTTGAGTGAAGTCTTATTATAAGGTTGTAGATAAAGAAACACTCGGTCCACTTAAGAAAATTGACGTTCAGAATGACCATGATCTGCTTGTTGCTTCATGTGATTCTGAGCCATGACCAAATTGTCTTTGAGGGTACAGAGAATGGCCTCATGGACTATAAGATTTTTTTCAACCTCCTGAACCTTCAAGACACCTAACATGTATGAGAGAACCGACATTGGCTTTTGACCATAGACTGCTTCAAAGGAGTCATGCGAGTAGTTGTATGGTAAGATGTGTTGTACCACCATTTGGCTAGGGGTAACTATTAAGCCCACTGGTTTTGTCAGTGTGATGAAAAACACCACAAACATGCTTCCAAACACTTGTTGACAACTTCATTTTGGCCATCATACTGAGGATGATAGGAGGTGATGAGATTCAATTGAGTTCCCTGGAGCCTAAATAATTCTTTCCAAAAATTGTTGGTGAAAGTTGGATCTCGGTCAGAGACAGTAGAATGAGGAATACCATGAAGTTTAAAAATATTATCCATGAAAATTTGAGCCACTATGGATGCGGTGAACGGGTGTTGAAGAGAACATAAATGAGCATATTTGGAAAGACAATCGAATACCACCTTGATGACTGACTTATTGTTCGATTTAGGTAAGCCAACAATGAAATCCATAGAAACAACTCTCCAAATAGCAGGAGGAATCGAAAGCAGTTGGAATGTGCCTAAAGCTTTGATTGTTTCTCCCTTGTTGCATTGACAGACATCACATTTAGCCACAAAGGTGCGGACGCCTTGTTTCATACCATCCTAGAAAAAAGAACGTTTGACCCATTCATAGGTTTTGGTAAACACTAAATTCCCAGTTGTGGGTGAAGCATGAAGCTCATAAAGCACAATGGATTTAAGTTGCAAGTGTTTTCTTAAATACAAACATTATTTGTAGAGAAGCTCTTCATTGTGCAAAGAGTACCTTGGAGAAGGTGGAGAATTGTGTTGCAATTGTTGGATCAGGAGATAAATTTTGGGGTCTTGTAGTCATTCCTGACGAACAGATGGAAAAGAGGGACCCTTCTTCTTCATACTTCTTGGAAAGAGCGTCAAAACCCACATTTTCCTTTCCCTTCTTGTAAATGATCTCATAATCATATCCAAAGAGATTGGTCAACCATTTTTGTTTCTCTGGGGATGAAATTTGTTGTTCCAGAAAATACTTGTGGCTCTCATGATCAGTTTTAATTTGAAAGTGTTTCCCCAATAGAGAAGGACGCTAGAGATCCACGACATGCATAATAGATAACATTTCCTTTTCATAAATGGATTGGCCCAAATGTCTCTATGAAAGTTTCTTTCCAATGAAGGCCAAAGGCCTACCATCTTGCATGAGAATGACCCCAATTCCTTTCCCGGAAGCATCACATTCCAGTACAAAATTCTTTGTGAAATCAGGAAGTGCTAGGATAGGGGTCATGCTCATCTTCTTTAAAGGCGTGGAAGGACTGATTAGTAGTTGCAGTCCAAGTGAAAGAATTATTTTTAAGGAGAGCATTGAGAGGTTCTGCATTTTTTCCATAATTCCAAACAAACTTGCGATAATAGCTCGTTAAACCCATAAAACCACACAAGATCTTAAGAGTTTTAGGGCAAGGCCACTCCTACATAGCTTCAATTTTCTTAAGATCCACCTGTACACCATCCATGCCGACAATATGACCCAAGTACTCCACTTCCAAGGCTCCAAAGGAACATTTAGATTGTTTGAGGAAAAGTTGGTGTTGAGAGAGTAGATGGAAAACTTGATCCACATGGGCGAGATGGGTTGTCCAAGTTTTACTATAGATGAGAATATCATCAAAGAAAACTAAGACAAAATGATGGAGAAAAGGATAGAAGACATGATTCATGAGACTTTGGAAAGTGGAGGGAGCATTACACAGGCCAAAGGGCATTACCAAGAACTCATAGTGACCCTCATGAGTTCTAAATGTAATCTTGGGAATGTCTTCCTCTTTCATACGGATCTAGTGGTAGCTAGAACAAAGATCAAGTTTGGTGAAGTACTGAGCACCTCTCAATTCATCAAATAGGTCATCAATGACAAGAATGGGAAATTTGTCTTTGATTGTGAGTTTGTTGAGTGCACGAAAATCAAAACACATTCACCAAGTACCTTCTTTATTGAGAACCATGACCATAGGAGAAGAATAAGGACTAGTACTAAAAGGGATAACACTCCCTTCAAGCAATTCTTGAAAAAAAATCTCAATTTCATTCTTCTGGGAAAAGGGTGAACATTGGGAGGAAGACTCCCCAGTATGAGATGAATGGAATGATCATGGATGCCACGGGAAGGGGGAAAGTCCCCGGGGAGTGGTAAAAACAACTTGGTGTAGGGAGAGGATAGATTGGAGGTCTGATGCACAGAGGGTGGCTCAAAAACTTGAATGGAGTGGAGTTGGGAAATAATGCCAAAATGAACTTTTTTGAGGATTTTTTCCATTCAATGGGTATTGATGCTCTTAGTGGAGCCTGTTGTGATGCCTTGGAACTTATATTGTTGTCCCTCTTGTTAGAATTGTATGGTTAGTTCCTTAAAATCCAAGAGAATGGGTCTAAGAGTGTGTAACCATTTTACACCGAGCACAATTTCACAACCACTCATGTCTATAGAAAACATATAGGATTTCAGGTGATATTGACCAATTTGGAGCCGCACATTTTCACAACGTCCCCCACATTTCATGGAACCTCCATTAGCAATCATGATTTGAAAAATATTGACTGCACGGATATAACAATTGACTTCTTGGGAAATGTGACGATGAATAAAATTATGAGTGCTTCCACTGTCAAAGAGGATGATGATTTTCTGATTCTTAATGTAACCAATTAAGTTGAGGGTCTGGGGAGAAAAGAAGCCAATGGGGGCATTCAGTGAAATCATTGGTTCAACTTCCATTGGATCAGAGGGTGGATTCAGATCAGTTGGTGGTGGTAGCTCATCCATATGGGAAACAACTACCTCCTCTTCAGAAACATCCTCAGACATGGCCATAAAAAGCTTTTGTTCCTTACACTTGTGCCCAGGAAAATATTTTTCATCACAATTATAGAAAAGAACCTTGAGTTGGCATTCAACCATTTCTTCCCTTGTTATTTTATGGATCTTGAGGGAAGTTGCAGGAGGGGTGGGAGTGGTGCATTTAGGGCAAGGAACAAAGGATGGTTTTCTAGTCTGGGAGGAGACAACCTGGTGTGCTTCCTTGGCTCGTTGAGTAGCTTCCAACCAAGTCTAGGGGTGTGCCATGAGAACATGGGCATGGATTTCATATTTTAGGCCATTGATAAAGCATTCTCAGAAGGAGACATCTAACATGCCGTCTGTTGTGAAATCCAAGTGCTCAAAGGCGGCGATACAGTCTTCCACTATCCCAGACTGCTTCAACTTGGTTAAACGACCTGAATGGTGGGTGTAGGAGTCAAAGTGGTCCTAAATGTCTGCAACAAACTGTGTCCAAGCAACATACCCTTGGAGTGCATTTCTATATCATTGCCACCATTTCCAGAGTTTCAGATCCAGATGTAGGATACCATAACAAAGCTTGACTAAATCATCAGTAATGTTGTGCAAAGAGAAATAATGTTCCATTTGAGTGACCCAACCTGTGGGATCTGAGCCATCAAATTTGTTCACCTCAATTTTCTAGTCTGGGAGGAGACAACTTGGTGTGCTTCCTTGGCTCRTTGAGTAGCTTCCAACCAAGTCTAGGGGTGTGCCATGAGAACATGGGCATGGATTTCATATTTTAGGCCATTGATAAAGCATTCTCAGAAGGAGACATCTAACATGCCGTCTGTTGTGAAATCCAAGTGCTCAAAGGCGGCGATAMAGTCTTCCACTATCCCAGACTGCTTCAACTTGGTTAAACGACCTGAATGGTGGGTGTAGGAGTCAAAGTGGTCCTAAAKGTCTGCAACAAACTGTKTCCAAGCAACATACCCTTGGMGTGCMTTTCTATATCATTGCCACCATTTCCAGAGTTTCAGATCCAGATGTAGGATACCATAACAAAGCTTGACTAAATCATCAGTAATGTTGTGCAAAGAGAAATAATGTTCCATTTGAGTGACCCAACCTGTGGGATCTGAGCCATCAAATTTGTTCACCTCAATTATGAGAAGAGCCATTGTCTTCATGATAGGAAGGTTATTTATAAGAGGTAGGTTCAAGGAGCGACCCATCAATTGGTTGAGTGTGTCTTTGATGTCTTTAATGTTGTCACATTGGTCCTGGAGGATCTAAACAGAGGAATTGAACTTGATAATGTTGGAGTTGAGAGTCTTGATGTCCTCCTTGTTCTGGATGTTGTCAGAAATCAAGGTATTGAGTTCTTGGGCGCGGGTGGTGGCCATTTGGACACAGACAAAAATGGGTAAGCGGGTCCACACGAAATTTTTTTTTACAGGTGAGGGGTATCACGACAGATGGGTAAAAGAGAGGAAGCAAATGGGATAGGTGGAAAATAAGGGTTCCAAGAAGGGTGTTAGATTTTTTTTTTTGTAGCTCAAAGGTACTTTTGAATTGGTGGTGCCCAACATGCAGAAATGGTATGCAAATGTCTCTCTTAAGTGACTTAATAAAGTGATTTTATAAAGTGCAGTTGGGATATTTTAATATTTAATGGGAAAAAGTGACTTTATGAAGTGTGGGTAACTTAAGTGATTTAAGTGAACTCAATGGAAGATTAAGTCACGACTATTGATCTCAAGAGGGAAAGATCTAATCTTGATTGTCTATCTCTTTGGATATCTAGGGTTAGGGAAGTTGCATAAATGAGTGAATAAAGGCAACATTTGAAAGAGATGGGGCACACTTTTCAAGGGAGATTAGAGGGAATGTGAAGATGCACACTTTCCAAGAGAGATTGAGCTGAGAGGAAAAAAGTAGCAGTAAAGGAGGATTGGCAAGCATCCCAAGGAGAATATGAGGAACACATCCCAGGAAGGGTTCAACATTTATTTCTGGTATGTACAACATTAAAGGAGGTTGTACAATATGGATTTAGCAGGTCTGTACAATTGTTTGTATGCACAAAAATCGAGGCAAGGGTTGCACATATTTCAAGGTAATTTTGGGTGCATTTATTAATGTAGTTTGTCCATACATAACAAGACCATACACCAAATATTTGGGCATAGAATTTGAGGCAATGTTGCTATTGTGTTGACTGTATAGGGTTGTACAGGCCATACATTAAGATGACATGTTTTTCAAGGCAGTTTGGCATTGAAATCGAAGTGGACTATTGGCACATTTTTCTAGATAAGTACAGTTTTATTTGTTGAAGAAGAATGATGTTGTAAACTCAATTTTTCATGCAAGCTCAATAAGAAGAATATCTCCTTGGCTGGTTTTCCCTTCGAGGATTTTCCAGGGGCATTGCCCAGATATCTAGTGTCAAATGTGGTGATATTTTGTTTGATGTTCATTGTTATTTTTAATGCTATATTTTTCAGATCTTAGTCATTTTGTATTTCTTCTCATAGTTCCAGTTGAATGCTTGTGTTAACATGCATGATTGGTGAATGACTATTAGAGGTTGAAATCTTGTTATTGACTAAGTGTTTGTCTAGTATTTTCAACAAAGGTTGCATAGGATGAAAAAGAAAAATGGTCACAAGTGATAGGTACCACGACGATCAGGCCAAAAAGGGGAATCCAATGGGATGGGGCCCAAATAAAGGTGTCGAGAAGGGGTCGGGTCCACGAAATTTTTTTCTTAAAAATGATAGTTACCATGGTAATCAAGTCAAAGAGAGGAATATAATGGAATAGGTCCCAAATAAGGGTATTGGGGGGACCACTATACTTTTTTTAACTTCTACAAGGTTATACTTCGACTTGAATAATACTGCAGTGACGAATGGCCCAAATTGTTAACTGAAAAAAATTATGTAGGAATTTTGCAACCTGAATGTAGGAGGCAAGGTTGTGCGACAATAGATCTTGTATGTTCCTTTTACGTTCTATTTCTTTCCTAGGGGTTAGGGTTTATAGGGTTCCTACAGTCAAGGATTTTCCCTGTGCTATATCTCTTTGATATATGTGCGAATAGTAGTACTCGACCCAATATCTCAGGGCACCAACTAAGGAGGAACGACCATACCCTTATTCATACTACCTGATTACCCAAGTATTAGAGAGTATCTTCTCAAGTGTTGTTCTCGGTGGCATTATAATAGTCAAGAGGTCGATCAATTGATCTAGGGTTGGTTTTAGGAGACCTAGGGGACTCCCGATTTACCTGACGATATGTGGAAGTGATCGCCATGTACATATTATGTCTGATGCAGTACTACTCGAGAGGTACCAACAAGGGTTACAGAGGTTTCCAACATGGGCGAAAAATTGGTTTCTAGGCAACCCCGTGAGACCATCTATATCGCACGCGTGTAGTTTTCCCCACCATAGTTTTCCCCGCTGAACGACAAATCTCCATGATTTAAAGACGCTGGAAGTACACGTCTCTACCCTGGAAAAAGAATTTACCCACACTTCCTTCCAATGAAAGTGCTTTGATACCACTTGAAAGGTACCAGATGTAATATAATATGGATACAATGGAATATTCAACAGATATCAATGGAACAACAAAATATTGAGAAGTGCAATTACCATAAATAATACCTTTATTCAAAGAAAATAATGTTCACATGTCTCTTCGAGGGAGCAATCTCTAGTAGAGAAAAAATATCTATTACAATAATTATCAAGACAAAAATTTCCATGCCTCCTACTCTTATTATACTAATTATATCTTCTAAATAACATTCTAAAGCAATATCTTTCTAGAAGCGGAAGCTTCTATTAGGTCTTCTTACATTAACTTGTTTACATTTATTAAATAGGCCTTATTAACTAATGTCGGCCTTTATTACATGGAAATCATATTATTCTACCTACGTGAGGGGTTAGGGACGTTAGGTCCAGAACAAATTTTCTTGCACTTAAATGTATTGCTCACATGAGATTTCTAGTGTTTAATGGGTGTCGATTTTGCCTCCATTTAGTTTGATCAAAACTTAGTTTTTCTCCCTCAATTAGAGCTATTATAATGATGAAAGACATGTTCCATTCTACATAGGAAGGTTGATGAGAACAATGCCCCATTTTGCTTGATGTATATATTGTTGTGGGCAAATTTAAATACTAGAAATTTGGCCTTGAACCATTCCCAAAACTCTTTTTTGAGTCAAACTTTGTGACTATTCACCTATTAAAATGTTGATATTGAAACCCTAATCTTGATATGTATTGTCATACTTTGTTGAACAACTGAGAGGGGGGGGGGTGAATCAGTTGTCACCGTGCTTAAACAATTATGCTTCTTTTAAAATATTTACAAGGCACTCAATGATGATCACAATAATGTAGGGAAATGAACAATGGCACATTCAACATCAGTCACATATATGAGAAACAGAGAGACAGATATTTCCCAAGGAAACCCATACAGGGTAAGAACCTCTTCTTCTTTATATGATAAGTATTATTTACATTCTCTACATTATCATACATTTAAGCACCAACTCATTATGAGGCTACAACCTCTGTTTTGCAAGTTGCAACTTGATGAGAGCACCAACTCTCTGTTTTTCTCTAGCACCCACTAGAAGGAAGCACCAACTCCCTGGTTTCTCTAGCACCAACTAGAAGGAAGCACCAACTCCCTGTGTTCAAGCCCCCACTTGAACCTCTGAGGACACAAATCCTCCCTAGCACCTCCCAGCCTCCCTGGATTATGAATATGAAATACTAAATCCCATTACAATGATATAGTGTTTAATAACAGCTTACCAGTCTCATCACTGTTCTGCAAGATTTTGCTACTCAAACTTCCTCGTTGTCTTCCAGCATGCATCCATTGCCCATTTTGTTCTTCTACTTTTATGCTCTATGTGCCATGTCCATTCGTTGCACAGTTCTTCTTCTGTTCTTTTCAGCTACTGCACTCTGATCCTTCTTCATGCATGAATCACCTTCCACAACATCCACAACAATCCCAACAACAACAACAACCACATCTCTTCTCTGTATTGTGCATTTATAGCTTTTGTGCACCTTGTGCATGCAATGCCTGCAATTCCTCTGCATACTCACACCGCGTCGATATCCTCCACAATCAAGTGCTTTGTCTGATCATCATCGTGACTCTTCATCTTATCTAGACATTTTTCCGCTCGTTCATCATCACTGTATGTTATGCAGAGATTCCTCAGCCTCTATGGTAGTTGAGACTCTTCGTCTTCTCTGTGACAGTCGAGCTCACCTTCTCTGTTCCAGTTACAAGCTTCAATGCTTATCCAGTTGTCAATTGCCTCCACAAGCATCTTCATCCCTCTTGAATATTCCCAAAGACTCTTCATCTCCTCTGTCAATCACCCTGAAGTGTCTTCGAGTCCTCTGGCATAAACCATCAGTGGTTTCTGGGAGTTACACTATGACGTGCAACAGTAGCCCTCCGATTATGCTCAGATTCACCTGCATCATTGGATTAACTCTAAAGGTTTCTTGTGTTATTTACCCGTTTCGCACTTTCGCAGTTCAGAGATTCTGCGATGAGACTTCTTGAGTCTCCATGTCGCGAGTTCCGAAACTCCGAAACAGAGTTTTTATGTGCTGGCTCCTTCCTTTATATGACCATGGCTATGACCAAGCGCTTATGCATAAAGCACTTTCACGATTTCGCATTTCGTGAATCTGTAGATGAGGCATCTAGACTCTCCAAGTCGTGATCCCTGAAATGCTGAAAAGGAGATTGTCTGCACGTACTCTTCTCTTCATCTCTTCGATGATGTGACCACTGGCTGAGACCACGTGCTTATGCATAAAGCGCTTTCGCAATTTCGCATTTCGTGAATCTGGAGATGAGGCATCTCGACTCTCCAAGTCGTGATCCCCGAAATGGAGCTTATCAGAACTAACTCCTTCCCTTCTCGTGACCACCGACGGTGACCATAGGTTGTGCCAAAAAGGCGCTTCGTGAGTTTATAAACTTCATCTGATCGACGATTGAAATCTCCATAGATCTGACAGTCCAGATCTTATCGCAATCTCGCATCTTGCGAGTTTGGAGGTTATGTTTCTTGCCTCTCCAAGTCGCGATAGGTGAAGCTCTAAGATGGAGCCGAATCAATGGTTCAGATCACACCTTGATCTGATGACTGCGATTAAATCATGATTTCGCATCTCGCGAGTTCGGTGGTTATGTTTCTTGCCTCTCCAAGACGCGAAAGGCGAAGCTCCGAGATGGAGCTTAGATCAATGGTCCAGAACAAACCTCGATCTGACGGTTGTGAATAAATCGCGATTTCGCATATCGCGATTTCGGTGGTTATGTATCTTGCCTCTCCAACTTGTGATAGGCGAAGCTCCAAGATGGAGCTCTGATCAACGGTCCAGAACAAACCTCGATCTGACGACTGTGAATAAATCGCGATTTCAGCGGTTATGTATCTTTCCTCTCCAACTTGCGATAGGCGAAGCTCCGAGATGGAGCTCAGATCAACGGTCCAAAACAAACCTCGATCTGACGGCTGTGAATAAATCACGATTTTGCATATCGCGATTTTGACGGTTATGTATCTTTCCTCTCCAACTCGTGATAGGCAAAGCTCCGAGATAGCGTGGGATCAACATTCCTGATCAACACTTGATATGACAGTCATCGGGAATTGTAAATGAGATCCAACGACCATAAATGTTGCTTCTCCTCCCGAGCTTACTTTGTTCCGCTTACTGTGATCTTGCCATCGATGATCTGCCAACAATCCTCTGCACTATCTCTTCTGAGCTTATTCGAATCTTCTCTGCAACGTCTTCTCATAATTCCAATCTATTACGTACTTTCTGTACTCATGCCAACTTCATTGTTGTACTTGCCATCAATGACAAGCATTCGTTGTCTGTTAAATATTTGCCAACATACTTATCAAGAGAACAATTCACTTGCACCCTAGCAACCTTTGGACAAATCATATGTGTTGTGGTTTAGACATTGGATGAAACCCATTCATGATTTTGGGGATGGAGTTTGCATAGATTTAGGACCGGTTTTCATTGTGTGTAGTCAATTGGTTGTCCATACTTCTAAAATACTTATCATGGAAAAACTCAACCATTGGCTTTATGTTGGGGAGCCATGATTGGATGGAGAATGAACCTATGGTGCACTGATCATTTCAAACATGTTGGTTGTTACATATACCTGTAATTACCATTCATGTGCCCCGTACCATTGTAGTTGGCTTGCATGTTATGTCTAGAAAATGCATGAAAATCTTGATGACTTGTAATAGTGATTGGAATAGAAAGTAGAATTTTATCATGAAAAATACTTGCCTCATACAACAACTTGGTTGTGATTCATTGTTGAGTCATTTGTTGAAATTTTCCCGAAGAAAAAGAAATTGGACATCGAGTGGGTTCAATATAGATTTGTAGGTTCTTTTGGGAAGTTGTTTGATGGGTTTCACTTGTAGGTCCATGCAACTGGATAATTAAATTGATTATAAAAATGTGGTAGCAATTTCTCATGCAAACTAACTTGGGTAAATGTAATCAAGCCTTATTATCTAATTTATGTAGTGACAATTCTTGACAATGGTTACATATGTTATTGACTTTGCCACTTAGCTTAAGGTTTATGACCCATTTGATGCAACAATTGTGTCTTGGGAACTTATAGGTTAGCATAGTGGTAGTTCCAACAATACCATAGACATTATTCTAGCATTATCCCATATTGGCAAGGGATTATCATAGTTGACTTCTATTCGGGAAGGTGTGTTATTTGGTTTTATAAAGCTGCCAGTCATGTTTTGTTTCCCCACCAACATACATTCCCTCATAACCTTTAGTTTGTCATTTCACCTTTACACTTTGATTTATGCACCCAACAATGTTGCAACTCAAGTAGGATTTGATTTCTTGATTGTGAGTGAATGTTTTGTTATGGATTGCATGATGTGGTATGAATTTCGACTCAGAAAATGGTTGTACAAGTAGAAGTACTTAAGGTCCTAGTGATGTATAAGCTTAAGCAACCAACTGGTCGAGGTGTTAGTAAGGTGATTGTTACTTTCCCTCCTTTGGAGCATGGTGTCCCTAAGTGGTAATTATTCTTTTGACCCAATGGAGATTCCTATGGTATGAATAGGGCTACTCTGATAGTTGTTGGGTACTATGTGATTGATGAGGATGCATTAGTTGTCATAGATTGAAACATGCTTGTTTTGAGATGCTTGCTTCAATTCGATTATAGTGAATGACATATTTGGACAAACTTTATTTATTCAATTTGGATATGTACATATACATGCAACATGATGCTTGATGGATATGGATAATTAGTGGGCAATTATGACAGTTTGTGACAATTGAACTTTAAACTTATTATCTATATATTTTTTGTTGTTTTATTTATATGTTGTGGATGCACATGGATGTTTTAGCATGTTTATTATTTATATTTTCAAAATGATAATGACATGCCACTGAATGGATGTTGAAATTAAAAGTATTTTGGCATTAACCCTAGGGAAAAGAGCACACTAGTAGAGTAGACCCCTTTAGTTACCCTTGGACTCCTATTTCATCCTTTATGCTTGTTGAAGTACCTACTCACGGATATTAAATATTACACTCTAGAAAATAATTTCTAGAGAAAAATCAAAGAGTAGAGGTGACTTTTCACCTACCTTCTCAACCTCTTATAAAAGAAGACGTAGAGAACTTTATTGGAAAGGAAAAAGGGAGTAGGTATAGCTCTATTTTGAAAATTATATAATCTTAATTCATTCTTTCAACCCTCAATAGCCTAACTGTGCTAGCAATGGCAGGTAGGCTACAACCTATGATCCAGCATTAAGGCGAAAGCAGAGCATCTGCCCCCACACTGAAGGTAAAACTCTATCTATTTATTTCATGTCAATTTACTTTGCAATATTTTCAAGACTATCGTTACCATGAATGCAGATCCCTTCAATCAACCCAAGTGTGAAGTGGCACGATTCACTCTATTGCTAGATGTAGTCTAAATTTTCGAATGTTGTGAACAACATAAGGCCTCCAAAACCTCTTGTTCGCAGTGGCTAGATCTATTGTCTAGCATGTTTTGGTTCTGATTGGTTGTACAAAAATACTTACTAATAAATCTATTTTGGGGCATACATGTGATCATTTCTCTATGTATATTATTGGATTTCAATTTTCTTGCTTAGCTTTAAAAAATATGTTTATTTTTCTTATCTAATATATGCATGACAATGTTTCTTACATCATTGTTATACATCTATTTCTACTAATTTTGGACAATTAGCTTCACTAACGTTTTGTGTTTCAATTAATGCTCGTAATTTGTTAAGGTTTTTTTATATTTCATCTTACTTTAATTTTCACCAGTTTGCACGGTTAGTATGATTATTAATAGTTGTTTTAGCTTTTCATACAGTCATTACACTTAGCATTATCTTGCATAAAAAATAGACTTGGAATAGCCACTAGCCACACACTCTAATAGCATCATTTACAACTAACTTAAGGCTCATTTGTTAAAATAAATTAGTCACATTAATTGGACGATTAATACCTTTAATGGGAACGGTGCCATTAACTAATCTAGCCAACCAACAATAGTTCTTTTTGTGTTCTTGCATGTTATCCACTTTGGGCATCAACAAACTTCTTCATCAAACTGCATCTTGGCAAGGCTCATTGTAATAATTCATAAAGAAGCAAAAAGGTTCAAAGTGATCGACTATAATCATGTGTTAAGGGCACAAAACCACCAAGCTAACATGTTGGTATATGCAACCTCTACTTTGGAGGTAGGGAAACTAAGAATAAAATATGGGATTATGGATGGTCTCACTAATCCCATAGCATGAATATTACCACTCAATGAATGGTTAACAATGCAAACCCAATAAAGTGACAAGTGGAGGAGTGCATTTATGAGGAAAGAATGACGTAATGAGTTCAAAGGACCCAAGGTACACCCACACATTCCTAGGTTGTCAAAGGTGTAGGCTCTTATGCATTTAGTGGAAGTTATGGCAAATGAAGGTGGGATCATTGTTCATTTGGTTCACAACCCTCCATTACTAGCAATTCATTCTCAGTGTGAGAAATCCTTGAACTCTGCAGTGTTGTGTATTTCGGTTTGGATTTCAAGCCCTTGTCATGTTCATGTGTTGAGTCAAGGTTCTCTCAGGTTGTGGGAAAGAGCTATGACCTACCCTAGGTAGGAATCAACCCATGTTCTTGT
This sequence comes from Picea engelmannii, assembly GCA_009831015.1. Lineage (NCBI taxonomy): Eukaryota > Viridiplantae > Streptophyta > Pinopsida > Pinales > Pinaceae > Picea > Picea engelmannii. The sequence goes on along the minus strand of ML836336.1, from coordinate 52,337 downwards.
TGAATTGTGACCCCAACAAAGTATGGAGGACCACAATCATCCAAGACAATGTCCTTTTTGTGTGGTTGTGGATATTTGTTGGTCATTAAGAAGACATGAAAGCCTAGTTGAAAATAACCAATCTAGCCTAGTCAATGTAACCAATAGGATTGTCTCTCAGGAAGAATCTCAAAACAATTAGCATGCAAAAATATTCAAAATTGTAGTCCACAAAAAGAGGCAAATTGAAAGGCTAGAGGAAGAATGCAACATGTTTCACCATCTAGCGTTAGAACTAACACGGAGTTCTTAGACACTGATTTCACATCAAAGAATGTCAATTGGTTCAACGCCTAAAGAAGCATGTGAGGAAGAGACAATCGAGCAAGCACTTGGGGAATTCAAGCCACCTATAGAGGAACCATAGGAAGCTCACGACGAGCATGACTTTGTTTAATCTCAAGTTTTTCTAAATGTTTTACAAATCAATTTTGATTCTTGGCAATTCTACAAGATATATACAAGTTGAATTTTGAGAAATACCTATGAAGGAAATGACAAAGCTTATTGAAGTTAGTTTCTTTGAGTTTTGGATATTTTTTAACTCTTTGGCATTGGTCAACTATTTCGTTTTTGTATTATTAAGCCGATCGTACCATTGCAACTCTCTTTTAATACAAAACCTTGACCGTTTCAATGAAAAAATATGTTTTTTGCTAGAGAATATGTGTGTGTGTTAAATAAACACTATGATTATAATATTTCACTCTCGTGACCAAAATTTTTGTAAATTGACGCTTTATTATTCATATTATAATATATTTGTTTATCGCACATGATTTCCTTCCCCTATTTGTTTTATAACTAATAAAAATGCTATTAGTAATGATGATGGTTAATGTCCACTAAGACCAAAATTGGTTTATCAGACCTTAAGAAAGGTAAGAGATTATTTAGATTTCTTTATAATGTTATTTCGATGCCCAAAAAAAATTAGGAGAAGCATTCCAAGATCACTATAGTTTTGATTACTTAGAAGGTTAGGAAAGCTGGTATTATGACAAATATTTTGAAATTGAGATCAAATTTGGGTATATACATAGGGCATTCCAAGAGAAAGTGTTTTTCATCTTCAACCTTCATGGTGTCACAAAAGTGACATATTCTTTCATGACATGGTGGTTTAGGGATTGTCCAACACCCAACCTCACTATGTAGCTCACGATAATTAGTTCTAATTTTAGCAATATTGATTTTTTTTAACACTAGTCAAAACAAAGAAATACTTTTGATTTTCAAGATTAGGGTTAACCACTTCCTTATAATATCTTAATTTTTTTTTATCCTCTAATTATTTATCACACCATAGATTCTCCTTAAATTTAGCTTGAACAATATTTTTAATATCATCGATATTCTTCATAATAACTTCTTCTTTTATTCCCAAATGATTTAGCCAAGACTTGGCATCATTATGTCGTCCCTGCTTGAGTCGTTGATGATTTTGGCTAGACTTTGAAGCAATTTTGGGGAGCCTCTTGTTATTGTTGGCATGTTTACAGGTAGAGTGTGCTTGTCATTGATGGCAAGAACATCAACGATGTTGGCAGGTTTACAGGCAGAGTGTGCATGGCAAGAACGACAACGACGATGGCATGTTTACAGGCAAGAACAACAGAGAACCAAAGCTCGAGAGACCAGAAGTTGAGAAAGGCAGAATGTGTTAGGTTGGCACCAGAAGTCTTTTGGGAAGACATAGATGAGCAAGCTTGACAAGCTCAAAAGAGATCGACCTGAGTTGCACGCAGATAGTGCAGAGTTGCATGCAGAGCGCAAGTGTGCACTAGGGCCGAGGGAAAATTTTGCTAAAGCTCAGGAGAGATAGTGTTTTGAGACGCGCAGACGAGATCCCATATATCAAGGCTCGCAGAAGGATCAAAAGTCGTATAACCTTTGACACTTAGAAATTCTTCCAAGTCCGAAGGATGCATAAGATCAAGAGGAGGAGTGACAATGGTCATTGGATCACCAATCCCGAATACCGATGGTCGTTAGATCAGAGTCCAGACAGGGGGAGCATGCAGAGGAGGATATTAGACCTCAACCGTTGGATCGAAGCACATAGGAATAGCAACGGTTGGATCCAGTATAACTGCGAAGAGGATATGGCCAAGAGCCATCCTCGAACTTGCGATATGCGAAGTCGCGAAATGATCTGAGCCGTTGGATCTAGAGGACACATGGAAAGAGATCATCATTTCGCTAACTCGCGAGTTGAAGAGGTCAAAGGTGAGAGTTGTAGGCACTCACGATATGCGAAATGATCTGAGTTGTTGGATCGAGAGGACACGTGGCGAGAGATCAATATTTCGCTGACTCGCGAGTTGGAGAAGTCAAAGGTGAGCGCTGTAGGAATTCGCAATATGAGAAGTCGTGAAATGATCTAGGTCGTTGGATCACTGAGAGATCTCAACCGTTGATATGATATGAAGCATTTCAAAGTTTCACGAGTTGGGAGTTTCGAGGAAACTCATAGCAGGAACTAGCGATATGCGAAGTCGCAAAATGATCTAGGTCGTCGGATCACCGAGAGATCTTGACCGTTGATTTGATATGAAGCATTTCGAAATTTCGTGAGCTGGGAGTTTCGAGGCAACTCATAGCAGGAGTTCGCGATATGCCAAATTGCGATGCACCCCTCTTGTTTGGCCCTTGGTCATAGTTGGTGGTCACATTGATGAAGGTTAAGGGAGGAACTAGCACGTCGCCAAGCTTTACAACGGAGATCGCCGAAATCACGAAATGCCTTTTCGAATAGGGTTGTGATCGCAGCCAGTGGTCACATCAATAGAAGAGAAGGGAAGGAGCTAGCGTTGCTAAGTTCCACCTCCGCAGACCTGAGAGGACAGATCTAAACCGTTCGTTCAATAGCACCGTCAAGATCATGAGATCGATGGTCGTGCTCCATTACGGGGCCAAAACCTACTCAGGCCTTAATTTCTCATGAGAAGGCCGCAATTGAAACCACGATTTTGGAGAAAGGACGTGTGGAGACTCGTAGTGAATTGCGGGGCGAAAAGCAAGTTTCCCTCAAAACCGCCTATGGGCGTGCCTGTAATCGTGTGGTCACGTGAAGTTCATATCCCAAAGTCATATCGTAAAAAAGGAGCTAGCGCTCACTAAATAGAGCTTGGGAAGCACCTTTTGAATAGGCATTTGGTCACCGCCAGAGATCACGTGAAGGAAGGGGCTCAGAAGCCAAAGAAGCCATAATTGACTGGTTGTAACTGCCAGAATGAAGTGATTGCATCGGCAAGAGAACTCGAGGAGTTGGAGGGTGATCGCCAGAGAAGCCGAAGAGTCTCAAGGTAACTGCCAATGGAATGAAGACTCATCATAGAGACAATTGACAGATTGAAAAGTGTCGAAGTCTGTAACTACAACATAGAGGATAATCTCGACTGTGATATAGTAGACGAAGAGTCACACTACCAGAGAAGGCAAAGAATCTTAGCATAACGCCCAGTGATAATAAACGCATGGAGCTAACCTCCAGGGAAGATGAAGATTTGCCATGATGATCAAGAGATGACTCAATGTGAGAAAAACATGTAGAGCAGAGAAGTGAAGTGAATTTGTTGTTGAGCTATGCAAGAGTGAGGAAGAGCTGCAGTGAACAAACTGTAGGGTAGAACAATGATGTTGTAAAGAGCATGCAGTGGCATAGCGCATGAAGTATGCAGTTGGTGCACAGAGAATATAAAAACGCAGAACAAAGAAGAGAGTTGTTACTGTCGTTGAGTGTGATTGATGCAGGTAGAAGCATGTGGTGTGCAGGAGCTAAAGCGCAGAAGAAACAAGGAACATAAACACATATCTGAGAGAAGAACAAAAAGCGCAACAGACATGAGGAGAGAGACATTGATGCAGGCAGATCAGAGCAATGTAGCAGAACATTGATGAGACTAGTAAGCCATAGATAAATGTTGTATCACTATGATAAAGTTGGAAAAGACAAATATTTATATTTCAAGGTGGTAGGGAGGTGCTAGGGAGAATTGGTGTACTCAGAGTTTCAAGTGGGTGCTTGAACACAGGAAGTTGTAGCTTCCATCTAGTTGCAGCCAGAAAAACCAGGGCAGTAGGGTGGTGTAAGGGAGAATTGTTGTTCTCTGTTATACAAGTCGGTGCCTGTGTCACTGGAAGTTGGTGCTTCCATCCAGTTGGTGCTGGAACACTTAGGGAGTTGGTGCTTCCTTCTAGTGGGTGCTAGAGAAACCAAGGAGTTGGTGCTTCCTTCTAGTGGGTGCTAGAGAAACCAGAGAGTTGGTGCTCTCAGCAAGTTGAATCTTTCATAATAGAGGTGGTAGCCTCACAATGAGTTGGTTCTCATAAGAATGATAATGTACAGAAAATAAATATTACTTATCATATCAAGAAGAAGAGGTTTTTCCCTTTATGGGTTTCCTCAGGAAATATCTGTCTCTGTGTATTTCATGTGTGTGATTGATGTTTAATATTTTATTGCTTACTTCCCTGCATCATTGTGATCATCATTGAGTGTTCTGTGAAGAGTTTAAAATGGGCATAATTGTTTAAGCACAGTAACAACTGATTCACACCCCCCCTCTCAGTTGTCCAACAATTGGTATCAGAGTTGGTTCCTTTTATTTAAAGGTAGATCAGTAAGATTAAACATGCCAAGTCATGAAGGAACTTCAACCAATAAGGCCCCTCTGTTCAATGAAACAAACTTTGCCTTCTGGAAAGTTAGGATGAGAACCTACATAATCGCTTTAGGTGCAGATGTCTGGGATGTGGTAGAGACTGGTTATGTAAAGCCAATTGTACTAGCTAATAAGGATGGAAAGCTAGAATTTGGCTTCAACGCTAAGGCTATGAATGCTATTCTGAGTGGGCTTGCAGAAGCAAAATTTGTAAAAGTTATAAACTTATAAAGTGTCAAAGAAATGTGGGACAAACTCATTAGTAGTTATGAAGGTAATGAGAAGGTAAAGGATGTCAAGCTTCAAACCTATAGATTACAATTTGAACAACTAAAGATGAAAGAAGATGAAAGAAGATGAAACTGTTGGGAAGTACTTTATGAGAATTGAAGAACTAGTGAATTCCATAAAGAGTCTTGGTGAGAAGTTTGAAGACGTAGTTTTAGTCCAGAAGATTTTAAGATCCTTGCCAAATAGGTTCAACCCAAAGGTCTCTGCTATAGAAGAATTAATGATCTAAAAACTCTACTTTTTGATCAACTTCTAGGAACGTTGACTGCATATGAAATGAGGATAGGTAAAGATAAATCCACCTCCAAAGATAAATCCACCTCTAAGTGTCCACACAAGAAGCAGGATCAGAATTCTGAAGGTGAAAAGAAGTTCAAACCCAAGAGATATGGTAAAAAAAAAAGTTTATGTGTAAACAATGATGACTCTTCAGAAGACACGGATAGTGACTCCTCGTGTGAAGATAAGGTTAATGAATTTATGCTTATGGCCCAAGAGGATTATGACAATAAAATAACAGGAAGTAATGTTGACGATGAAGAAGCTGTGGTTGACCTAGAAGGAGAATTGATCAGTGCTCTAGAAGAAATTGCTAGACTCAGATCTAAGAAGAAAAAGAAAAAACAATTGTTGATACAGTTTGAGAAAGACAATATAGAACCTAATGAAGCATTTGCCTTGATAAAAGTGGAATTAAAAGAGGCAAGGAAAATAGAGGACATTTTGAAACAACATTTATCAGAAAAGAAAGAAAGATGTGAAGCCTTGAAAGAAGAGGTAGTAAAAACCAGAAAAGAGATGGAGAAGTTTAAAACATTGTATCTTCAAAACCTTCCAAGCATTAAAGCCACAACAGAACTAAATGACATTTTGAGCAAACAAAGATCTTTTTTGTTGAAGACTGGTTTAGGTTATGTATATGGTTCAAGCAGCAAACAACCAGAAAACAAAGAGCCAGTAAAGATGATCAAGTTTCAAGTCAGCAGACAATCAGACCATGAGAGTACTATGTCACCTAAAACTAATAAAGACAAGATGATCCCTGATAAAAAACAAAGAGATCGGAAGATGGAGCAACAAATGCCAAGAAGAAGGCCATCCTTCACGTACCAAAATTTATTTCATGGCTACTATTTTTACTGTTCTAATTTTGGTCATAAGGTTGTAAACTGTTAAATTAAGTTTAGAGACATGCAACTAACGAGGTCAAGAAATAGACAATCTTTACAACATAGAACCAAGAAGCCAATGAATAGACAACACAACACCAATCACTTTGACCTACTGAACAATGAGCTCGAATGTTATAACTTTCATAACTTCGGCCACAAAGTTGCAAACTGCCATTTGAAGAAGTACAAGGCAGATCCAAGGATAAATCATTTAGATAGAAATGTCAACACATGGAAAAAGAAAGACAGTGAAAAATGTGGTCTAGTACTTTCAGCTCAAAAACAAAAAGACCCCTGGTATATAGACAGTGGGCATTCCAAGCACATGACTAGAGACAAGGATAAGTTTTTGTCTATAAGTAAAAGTAAAACAAGAAATGTAACCTTTGTAAATGACGAACCAGGTAAAATCCAAGGTAAAGGGATGATGAGTTTGAGTAATGGTAAAGGAAAATCCCAGGATGTTCTGCTTGTAGATAGGCTGAAACATAATTTGTTCAATGTAATTCAAATGTGTGACAGAGGATGTGAAGTGGTGTTCACTTCCAAGGATTGTAAGATAAAGTCTATAAACTCAGGACAAGTGGTGGCTAAAGGCATAAGGACAGAAAACAATGTATATGTGTTGACAGAAGATAAAGAAGAGTGTCATATAAGCAAACATGATGAAAGCTGGTTATGGCATAGAATACTTGGACATCTAAACTTTGACCACTTAATCAAGCTCAAAAATCTCGAGGCAGTAAAAGATCTTCCAAGAATATCAAAGACACGCGACTTTGTGTGTAAACCATGCCAAGTAGGAAAGCTAACCAGGACACAGTTTAAATCCAAGAGCTCTACTTCAACAGATAAACCACACCAATTAGTTCATATGGATTTATGTGGACCATCAAGACAGGAGGCACAGGGAAGGAAAACTACTTTATGTTGATCATTGATGATTACTCCAGACTTACTTGGGTTGCTTTTCTCAAAGAAAAAGTTGAAGCATTTGAGAAATTTAAAATATTTAAGGCTTTAACTGAGAATCAAATAGGCAAGAGGTTAAAGGCAGTAAGATCAGAAAGAGGAGGAGAATTTATGTCAAATGATTTCAAGAAATTCTGTGATAAACATGGGATCAAGAGGGAATACACAATCCCAGGAACTCCACAACAAAATGGAGTAGTTGAGAGGCAAAACAGAACAGTTCAGCAAATGGCCAAGTCAATGATGAATGAGAAGAACATTGGTCAAACTTACTGGGTGGAGGCAATACACACAACAATCCATATTCTTAACAAGGCCCACCTCAGACCACATAGTGACAAGACACCTTATGAACTATGGTATGGAAGACCTACTTCAATCAAACACTTCAAAGTCTGCTACATAAAGAATAATAATGAAAACCTTGGCAAGTATGATGACGGGGCTGATGAAGGTATCTTCTTAGGATATGCTACCAATAGTAAAGGATATATATGCTTTAATAAAATATTGTATAAATTAGTTGATTGCATAGACTTAAAGGTTGATGAAGGAGTCACAGAAAGAGAGGTGAGCAATATTGAGCCTACTACAGAGGACATAGTTGAAACTAAAGATGAGCAGGTCGAGGAATCAGATGGAGAAGAGACACCCAGACAAGAAGAGTCGGGACAACCCTTCCTCCAGAATTACTCAAAAGAATCATCTTGAAAGTCAGATAATTGGTGAGAAAGACAAAGGTGTACAAACCAGGAGAAGGATAATCAAAGACATCGAGCAATCACATATGGCCTTCATATCCATGGTGGAACCCAAGAACTTCAATGAAGCCAATGAAGATGTAAATTGGTTAAAATCAATGAATGAGGAATTGGATCAGATTGAAAATAATGACACTTGGGAACTCGTTCCTAGGCCAACAAATAAAAATGTAATAGGATCCAAATGGGTCTACAAAAATAAGATGAATGGGCAAGCAAATATTGTAAGAAATAAGGCTAGATTGCTCTGCAAAGGATATGCTCAAATAGAAGGACTGGACTTTGATGAAACATTTGTGCCTGTAGCAAAATTAGAAGCTATTAGAATGTTTCTTGTCTATGCTTGTCATAAACAGTTTAAAATCTATCAAATGGATGTCAAGTCATCTTTTCTAAATGGAGATCTAAAAGAAGAAGTCTATATGGAACAACCAGAGGGTTTCCAACTGTCAGATAACCCTTACTTTGTCTGCAAGCTAAATAAAGCCCTATATGGGTTGAAACAAGCTCCTCGTGCCTAGTATCGCAATCTGGATACGTATCTACAAGACAAAGGGTTCAAGAGAAGAACAGTTGACAACAATCTATATATCAAAACAAAAGGTAATGATCTGCTCATTGTGTTGGTCTATGTAGATGACATCATCTTCGGTAGTAATAATGCTTCATTGGTAAAATGGTTTGCTTTTGTCGTGCAGTCTGAATTTGAAAGGTCTATGATAGGAGAATTGTCATTTTTCCATGGCCTACAAATTACTCAAAGATCTGAAGGAATATTTATTTCTCAAGAAAAATATCTAAGAGACATGTTGAAAAGATTTCAAATGGAAGATTCTAAACCTATGAGCACACCTATGGTCACTGGATGTAAGTTAAGCAAGGATGATGATTCACCTGATGTTGATCAGAGTTCATATAGGTCTATGATAAGTAGCCTATTTTACATCACAACATCCCGTCAAGATATAATGCATGTTGTTGGAATGGTAGGAAGATATCAGGCCGCACCTAAACAGTCATTTATTAGTTGGCAAAAGAATATTCAGATACTTGAAAGGGACAATGGACTATGGCCTATGGTATCTTAGGAATCAGAATTTTCAAATATCAGTCTATTCAGATGTTGATTGGGATAACTACATGGATGAAAGGAAAAGCACGAGTGGAGGTGCATTCTTCTTAGGAGATTCCTTTGTATCATGGTTGAGCAAGAAACAAGGTTCAATTTCCTTATCGACTACATAAGTTGAATACATTGCAGCTGCCACCTGCTGTACTCAAGTATTATGAATGATTCAGACACTTGCAGACTTGGAGGTAAAGTGTACTGCACCGATCCCAATTCATTGTGATAATACCAGTGCAATCAATCTGTCAAAGAACCCTGTGTTTCACTCCAAGACCAAGCATATACCCATCAAATATCACTTCTTGAGGGAACAAGTGACCAACACTGTTGTTTCTTTGCATTATATTCCTTTCAAAGATCAGATTGTTGATATCTTCACTAAACCACTTGCAAAAGCTCAGTTTGAGTATCTACGCAAGAAGTTGGGTGTGAGCCCATTATTAACCTAAGAAGGTCCATTCTATCCAGGGGAGTATGTATTGGTTGAATATCTGATACCTCCGACAAGTACTGCAACAACGCAGGGGGGGGCATGTTTTCTTTGACATTGATGTCAAAGGGGAAGATTATGAGTGGTCCAAATGCTACAGTTGGAGATCTCGGATGCTACAGTTGGAGATCTAAGTAGAACAATGCAATCGTTCAGGGTTGCCTTCAATGCCAAAGGGGGAGATTGTTGACATGTTTACAGGGAGAGTGTGTTTGTCATTGATGGAAAGAACAACAACGATGTTGGCAGGTTTACAAGCAGAGTGTGCATGGAAAAAACGACAACGGCGATGGCATGTTTACAGGCAAGAACAACAGAGAACCAAAGCTCGAGAGACCAGAAGTTGAGAAAGGAAGAATGTACCAGGTTGGCACCAGAAGTCTTTTGGGAAGACGCAGATGAGCAAGCTTGAGAAGCTCACAAGAGATCGATCAGAGTTGCGCGCAGATAGTGTAGAGTTGCACGTAGAGCACAAGTGTGTGCCAAGGCCGAAGGCAACTTTTTCCAAAGCTCAGGAGAGATAATGTTCTGAGACGCGTAGACGAGATCCCATACATCAAGGCTCGTAGAAGGATCAAAGGTCACAGAACCTTTGACACTTAGAAATTCTTCCAAGTCGGGAGGATGCATAAGCTCAGGAGGAGGAGCGATAGTGGTCGTTGCATCACCAATCCTGAATACCCGATGATCATCATATCAGAGTCCAGACAGGAGGAGCGCACAGAGGAGGAGATTAGACCTCAGTCGTCAGATCGAAGCACATAGGACTAGCAACCGTTGGATCCAGTATAACTACGAAGAAGATAATGGCCAAGAGCCATCCTCGAACTCGCGATATGTGAAGTTGCGAAATGATATGAGCCGTTGAATCCAGAGGACACATGGCGAGAGATCAACATTTCGCCGACTTGCAAGCTGGAGAGGTCAAAGGTGAGAGTTGTAGGAACTCACGATATGCGAAATCCCGAAATGATCTAAGCAGTTGGATCTAGAGGACACGTGGAGAGAGATCAACATTTCGTTGACTCGCGAGCTGGAGAAGTCAAAGGTGAGAGTTGTAGGAACTCGCGATATGCAAAGTCGCGAAATGATCTGGGTCGTCGGATCACTGAGAGATCTCAACTGTTGATCTTATATGAAGCCTTTCAGAGTTTCGCGAGTTGGGAGTTTCGAGGCAACTAATAGCAGGAATTCGCAATATGTGAAGTCGCGAAATGATCTGGGTCGTCGGATCACCGAGAGATCTCGACCATTGATCTGATATGAAGCATTTCAGAGTTTCGCGAGTTGGGAGTTTCGAGGCAACTCATAACAAGAGTTTGTGATATGCGAAATCGCGACACACCCCTTTTGCTTGGCCCCTGATCATAGTTGGTGGTCACATTGATGAAGGTTGAGGGAGGAACTAGCACATCGCTAGGCTTTACAATGGAGATCGTCGAAATCGCGAAATGCTTTTTCGAATAGGGTTGTGGTCGCAGCCAGTGGTCGCATCAACAGAAGAGAAGGGAAGGAGCTAGCGTTGCTAGGTTCCACCTCCACAGACTTGAGAGGACAGATCTGAACTGTCCGTTCAAGAGCACCGTCAAGATCGTGAGATCAACAGTTGTGCTCCATTGCAGGGCCAGAACATGCTCGGGCCTTAATTTCTCATGAGAGGGTCGCAATTGAAACCACGGTTTTGGAGAAAGGACGCGTAGAGGCTCGTAGTGAATTTCGGGGCAAAAAGCGGGTTGCCCTCAAAACCACCTATGGACGCACCTGCAATTGTTTGGTCACGTGAAGTTCATAGCCCAAGGTTATATCGTGAAAAAGGAGCTAGTGCTCACTAAATGGAGCTTGGGAAGCACCTTTTGAATAGGCGTTTGGTCACCGCCAGAGGTCACATGAAGGAAAGGGCTTAAAAGCCAAAGAAGCCATAATTGACTGGTTGTAACTGCTAGAACAAAGTGATTGCACTGGCCAGAGAACTCGAGGAGCTGGAGGGTGATCGCCAGAGAAGCTTAAGAGTCTCAAGGTAACTGCCAGTGGAATGAAGACTCATCATAGAGACAATTGATAGATTGAAAAGTGTAGAAGTCTATAACTGCAACAGAGAGGATAAGCTCAACTGTGACAGAGTAGACGAAGAGTCGCACTGCCAGAGAAGGCAAAGAATCTCAGCATAACGCTCAGTGATGATAAACGCATGGAGCTAACCGCCAGGGAAGATGAAGAGTTGCCATGATGATCAGGAGATGACTTGACGTGAGAAAATCATGCANAACTTTTTCCAAAGCTCAGGAGAGATAATGTTCTGAGACGCGTAGACGAGATCCCATACATCAAGGCTCGTAGAAGGATCAAAGGTCACAGAACCTTTGACACTTAGAAATTCTTCCAAGTCGGGAGGATGCATAAGCTCAGGAGGAGGAGCGATAGTGGTCGTTGCATCACCAATCCTGAATACCCGATGATCATCATATCAGAGTCCAGACAGGAGGAGCGCACAGAGGAGGAGATTAGACCTCAGTCGTCAGATCGAAGCACATAGGACTAGCAACCGTTGGATCCAGTATAACTACGAAGAAGATAATGGCCAAGAGCCATCCTCGAACTCGCGATATGTGAAGTTGCGAAATGATATGAGCCGTTGAATCCAGAGGACACATGGCGAGAGATCAACATTTCGCCGACTTGCAAGCTGGAGAGGTCAAAGGTGAGAGTTGTAGGAACTCACGATATGCGAAATCCCGAAATGATCTAAGCAGTTGGATCTAGAGGACACGTGGAGAGAGATCAACATTTCGTTGACTCGCGAGCTGGAGAAGTCAAAGGTGAGAGTTGTAGGAACTCGCGATATGCAAAGTCGCGAAATGATCTGGGTCGTCGGATCACTGAGAGATCTCAACTGTTGATCTTATATGAAGCCTTTCAGAGTTTCGCGAGTTGGGAGTTTCGAGGCAACTAATAGCAGGAATTCGCAATATGTGAAGTCGCGAAATGATCTGGGTCGTCGGATCACCGAGAGATCTCGACCATTGATCTGATATGAAGCATTTCAGAGTTTCGCGAGTTGGGAGTTTCGAGGCAACTCATAACAAGAGTTTGTGATATGCGAAATCGCGACACACCCCTTTTGCTTGGCCCCTGATCATAGTTGGTGGTCACATTGATGAAGGTTGAGGGAGGAACTAGCACATCGCTAGGCTTTACAATGGAGATCGTCGAAATCGCGAAATGCTTTTTCGAATAGGGTTGTGGTCGCAGCCAGTGGTCGCATCAACAGAAGAGAAGGGAAGGAGCTAGCGTTGCTAGGTTCCACCTCCACAGACTTGAGAGGACAGATCTGAACTGTCCGTTCAAGAGCACCGTCAAGATCGTGAGATCAACAGTTGTGCTCCATTGCAGGGCCAGAACATGCTCGGGCCTTAATTTCTCATGAGAGGGTCGCAATTGAAACCACGGTTTTGGAGAAAGGACGCGTAGAGGCTCGTAGTGAATTTCGGGGCAAAAAGCGGGTTGCCCTCAAAACCACCTATGGACGCACCTGCAATTGTTTGGTCACGTGAAGTTCATAGCCCAAGGTTATATCGTGAAAAAGGAGCTAGTGCTCACTAAATGGAGCTTGGGAAGCACCTTTTGAATAGGCGTTTGGTCACCGCCAGAGGTCACATGAAGGAAAGGGCTTAAAAGCCAAAGAAGCCATAATTGACTGGTTGTAACTGCTAGAACAAAGTGATTGCACTGGCCAGAGAACTCGAGGAGCTGGAGGGTGATCGCCAGAGAAGCTTAAGAGTCTCAAGGTAACTGCCAGTGGAATGAAGACTCATCATAGAGACAATTGATAGATTGAAAAGTGTAGAAGTCTATAACTGCAACAGAGAGGATAAGCTCAACTGTGACAGAGTAGACGAAGAGTCGCACTGCCAGAGAAGGCAAAGAATCTCAGCATAACGCTCAGTGATGATAAACGCATGGAGCTAACCGCCAGGGAAGATGAAGAGTTGCCATGATGATCAGGAGATGACTTGACGTGAGAAAATCATGCAAAACAGAGAAGTGAAGTGATTCTGTTGTCGAGCTATGCAGGAGTGAGGAAGAGTTGCAGTGAACAACTTGTAGGGCAAAACAGTGACGTTGTAAAGAGCATGCAATGGCATAGCACATGAAGTATCCAGTTGGTGCACAGAGAATATAAAAACACAGAACAAAGAAGAGAGGTGTTGTTGTTGTTGAGTGTGATTGATGCGGGTAGAATCATGCGGTGTGCAGGAGCTAAAGCGCAGAAGAAGCAAGGAACAAAAACACATATCTGAGAGAAGAACAAAAAGCACAACAGACACGAAAGAGACACTAATGCAAGCAGAGAAGAGCAATGTAGCAGAACAGTGATGAGACTGGTAAGCCATAGATAAATATTGTTTCACTATGATAAAGTTGGAAAAGACAAATACTTATATTTCAGGGTGGTAGAGAGGTGCTAGGGAGGATTGGTGTCCTCAGAGTTTCAAGTGGGTGCTTGAACACAGGGAGTTGTAGCTTCCATCTAGTTGCAGCCAGAAAAACCAGAGTGGCAGGGTGGTGCAAGGGAGAACTGTTGTTCTCTGTTATACATGTCGGTGCATTTGTGACTGGAAGTTGGTGCTTCCATCCAGTTGGTGCTGGAACACTTAAGGAGTTGGTGCTTTCATCCAGTTGTTGTTGGAACACTTAGGGAGTTGGTACTTCCTTCTAGTGGGTGCTAGAGAAACCAGGGAGTTGGTACTTCCTTCTAGTGGGTGCTAGAGAAACCAGGGAGTTGGTGTTTCCTTCTAGTGGGTGCTAGAGAAACCAGAGAGTTGGTGCTCTCAACAAGTTGAAGCTTGCAAAACAGAGGTTGTAGTCTCACAATGAGTTGGTGCTCATAATAATGATAATGTACAGAAAATAAAGATTACTTATCATATCGAGAAAAAGAGGTTTTTCCCTTTATGGGTTTCCTCAGGAAATATCTGTCTCTGTGTATTTCATGTGTGTGATTGATGTTTAATATTCTATTGCTTACTTCCCTGCATCATTGTGATCGTCATTGAGTGTTCTGTGAAGAGTTTCAAATGGGCATAATTGTTTAAGCACAGTAACAATTGATTCACCCCCCCCTCTCAATTGTCCAACAGTTATGCTCCCAACAGAGGAAAGGCTCGTTTCTATGAGGATATGATAGGGTGTATTGCCTTTAATTTTGAGATTTTAAGTTATAAAATTCTTTTGGATCTGTTCTATAAGAGCCCAACTTACAATGGTTTATGTGGCATCACCCCCACTTACTTTTGGTCAATTTTTTATGCCTTTGATAGTAAACCACTATCATGTAGCCATATTGACCCAATGATTAAATAACCAAACAATATCAATGAAGAATATAAAATCAAAGTCCCTACCATAAAGGATCACACACAAAAAAGACAACAACGAGGACAATCTAACCATCAAAGATTGTCTTGGAATCCAAAATTTTCAAAAAAATCATAGATCCTTAGCCATCAACACAACCACCAGGGTCACACAATGCACCACATTTCGACAACCACCAATGTCACACAATGCACCACATTTCTAGAAGAATTTCCATAAAGAAAAATAGCATCAAATATTCACCACAATCTATAGATTGAATACATCATGATTTTCAACTCTCATTATTAAGCCATCAATCGACAATGCAATTCTTAGACCTCCATCATCTTCAAGCAAAGCCCTAAATTTTAAACTCTTGACCAACACTAATAATTACATCATTGTGCAACTAAAAGAGGGCATCATTATTCAAATAACATCATAAATTTTAAAAGAGGGCATCATTATTCAAATAACATCATAAATTGTAGAGGAAGGTATCATTAATGAAGAAAAAATATCAATTAGAAGTCCATACACCTACCACATGCTTATGGACCAACCATGGAACACTCATATAAAGAAGCTTATACACATGAAGGGAAGGATTTGCAAAACTGTGATTGAAATCAATTAATGATTTTACAGAAAATGCTAGTTTAAGATTGTAAAAAGGATTTGAGAAACTATGATTGAAATCAATTAATGAATTTACAGAAAATGTTAGTTTAAGATTGTAAAAAAATTCCCTTTGGAGAGAAGTTTGACTAGTTACAATGTGAAATAGAAAATATCAACAAAACAATCAAGGTCTCAAGGAAATATAGTGAAACGATAATAAATAATTGTCCAAAAAAGATGAATTTCTTGCCTAAGGAATTATGGTCAAAGCCTACTTGCACATGTCATAAAGTTAAAGAACAAGCAAAATATACAACAAAACATCAAGAAACAACTCATTTATAGAGACATGTTCACTGACTTAGGTGAACCAACAATATATTCAAAAGTTGGGGGGCGAATTGTAGATAGGAGAACCATCACAAATGAAGTTAGAAATGGACAAGCAAATGTCACTAATAATGAAAAAGTGTTCACCATCACAAAAGCCAAGCCACTAATCAACAATGAAACACATATAGATCCAATGATAGTTGAAGGTACATCTGCCACCGCTAACAAAATCTTATCTCCACGTAGAGACACTGACACCCAATGAACAATAAAACATCAATACTTGATTTCTGTATATCAACAAAATGTTCAACTATTAATCCTTATAATCACCCTAATCAATTGTCCCATTGTACAATATCAAAGAGAATCAAATCAAGGTGGACTAACCCCCCTCAATGCGACAACTTTGTTCTAAACTTAGAAGGCCCTACAATGCTCTTTCCTCAACCATGCAACATCAAGAGTAGTTGAAGTGAAGTTCACACCAAAATGACCTTTCTCCCAGCTATGCTTTGAAGACAAAGTATCCTCCATGGGGGAGGATATGTAAATAATATATTTCATAATAATAAAAATAATTATGGTAACATATTAAATAAATCATGTCAATTTAGTCTAGCCCAAGTGGTTGCAAGCAAAATTGTTGTCCTCCCCACCTGGGTTCAAAACTCATGTTGCAACATGATGCTCTTTGTAAGTCATTTGTTGAAACCTTGAGCTTTTGCAAAATCTAGTTTACCTCCGGTGCCATTCTCAAAACGAGGGGAAGTGCCTGACGAATTTCTCTAGAATATATATTTCGAGTCTCTCTCTCTCTCTCATATAACCGTTCACCCTCATTACCATTGAATGAGTTTATATTGTCACAATTGCTCTTGTAAATCATCACTCATAGTATTCACATTACAATATATTTATTTAGTATATATGGATTTCCTTTCCCTTTCCTATTTAATTTAGATGTTTTATAATTAATGAACACATTGTTAGTAACAACAATAAATCCAAAATGATAAAACATGCCTTTGTTAGGTATATGCATTGACAGAAATAACCTCTAGAAGGGCTTTTCAATTTTTTTAGGTCCAATAAATCTCTTTTCATGGGAAGGGTACAAATCTCCCTTCAATATTAGCTTTACAACCAAGAAGACTTCACTAACAAAGCATGATTGAGGGGTATTCCCTTAGTCACCGAGGACCTGCACCTAGTCTCATCCATGAATCCACATTAGTGCATCACTACCATTATCAACTTATTTGCATTAACATGAAGTTGGTGTTGTTGCATTGACATGATTCGCACCTTGAAAAGGCTTGTCAATGGATTTAGCAGGAGCATCATTGTAGAGTTTTGAACTTGAGTCATCGTCATGGAAAGATCTCCAAATTGTCACTAGTCCATAGCCCAACGAACCTTTGACATTCATGTTATATTCTATGTAATAATGCACTATTTGAAAAAAAAAAAAAAATACATGATTTCTTTTGTTAGCATATCCCAAAAGATGTTTTAGATTTTGATTGAAGTTGTTATGCCTCCAATTTGATTTCATTGTCTGTTTTATTTCAAAATTCATACAAGTGCCCCCAATTTGATTTTAGTAAATTTTCAATGATTTTATCAAGAAGATAAATCCAAAATAATAAAATCAATATATAATAGGTTTCTAACAATGAATAAGTTAACCTTTTATAAGAATGCTTTATTTGGTAATAATATTGTGTGATTGTATTTACTAACATAACTTAAATGTTGCTCAAGATTTTGATACAAGTTGTGCCCCCCTTTACCCTTGGAGTTGATGATGGATGCCATGCAATTCACTTCACTAGTTTCAATCCCACTTCCTCACCCCCCATGAGCATCACCAATGCAAAGAGTGCTAAGTGGACTATTCAATCATGAAAAATTTGGTCATTCTCACTAATGCTCGACATGGATCATGCTTAATGGCTCATGAGACAAGGATCATACTTGCAAATAATCCTAAAAATAGTATCTCATTGATTTCTGTTGTCTCCAATGGCGATCAATCCTCAAATAATAATTGAATTTCTAATAGGAAAATAGCAATGAATAAATTATCCTTTATGAGGATCTTTGATATTCATGTTACGCTGTCGAACAATTAATCATTTGATCATAAACATTCTGTTATCATTTCTATTATTATTATAACCATTACAGATGTTCCAATTTGAAGGCCATCTAAAACTTATGATAACGTTTTCATTGCTTTAATTAATTAAATGGGTAAGATCACCTTTCGATATTCCTAGACATCACAAGTTGAAGCTTTGATGAGAAGATTTATTTGTTGAATAACACGAGATAGCAGCATTTAGAAGCCCACAAAATGCCTAAATATGTGTTTACCAATTGATCAAACAACAGAGATAGGAATTCAGCCTAACTGGACAAGCGAATTATGTTGCATGAATATTTCAAATATCTGGACTTGGAAATTTATGAACCCTTGAATCCCTTATTTTCTTTTTGCTTCATCCATACGGGCTTGTTGCCCGCCTTTCCTTGCACTTCGGTGATACTGTACAGTGGCAACAGCTGACTAGCGAGTGGCCTAGACCATATTTCTGGTGCGACCATGTCAACAATGAGCAACAACATTCAAATTATTCCGCGTCAACGTGTTGGATTATTCACTGGAGCTTTCGAAAAGTCATTAACATCCCATGGTTATTGAACATGCTTTTTGAGAATATTTATAACAGTATGTTGATGGTCGATTACAAAATCTCATCGTTATAGC
The DNA here is from genome assembly GCA_009831015.1 of Picea engelmannii. Lineage (NCBI taxonomy): Eukaryota > Viridiplantae > Streptophyta > Pinopsida > Pinales > Pinaceae > Picea > Picea engelmannii. The sequence goes on along the minus strand of ML836336.1, from coordinate 33,728 downwards.
GGGATGCTTTTCCTATTACTTATCAAGATTTCACCATTGTTACGAGACAATTTCGAAAAATGCTTACCAAAGGGCTTTGACCATTATGATTCTCGTTGCCTCAAGAAAGCTACTAAACTTAAGGTAGACCTCGAGCCATACTGACACAATGTTCAGAGTTTATGAACCCTTGAATCTATTATGATGTTTTTGTTTCATCTATACAGGCTTATTGCCAGCCTTCGTTTACACCTCTGTAATACCATATAGTGGCAACAGCCAAGTCTGCCAACTAGTGAATGAACTAGACTTCGTTTCTGATGCAATCATATAGACATAAGTACTGATTATAAACCACAATATTTATGCAAATACACAAATGAAAACACAGTTAGATTATTAGTATAGGCATGGTATGGAACGATTGTTACAATAACTCTGGAACCTTCCTGTTTAGAAGCCAAGGTATGAAAAATTCTCTACATTACCTCTTCAGGAATCACTTGTCAAATAAAAAGGCTCTTTGAGTAACTCCAGCAATTTTCTCAACAGAATCTATTAAGAATCCTACTAAGAATCTACTCCATTTGCATTCAATCAACTTACTGTTGATCTAACAAATACTTTGCTTCTTGACTCCCAAATGCCTCGTGAGTCCTAATAGTATAAGAGATCCAAGAACACTTTGCCTTGGATCTCTGAAATAAGTTAAAATTGGCTACCCCATTACTTGCCCATGCATTCAATCAGCTTACTGCCGATCTAATCCCTGCTTTGCTTCTTGGCTCTTAAATGCCTCCTCGTAGTATAAGAGCTCCAATGACACTTTGCCTTGGAGTCTGCCCACAAGACAAAATTAACAATGGCTCCCCCACTACTTGTCCATGCATAAGCAGATGAAATTAACTTCATGCAATTTTCACTATACTGTTAAAGTACGAATAAATAAATAAAATAAAATTTACATAGAAGATGGCATTCAGAATGTTAAAGCATGTTTTATTATATGATCGAACCTCAATACAAATCGCCTTAACCTCGGATGTGAAAAGCAGTTTTCACTCAACAGAGAAGTTTAACAATCTCAATCTCGTTGTTGAAGCTTCAACCGGTTGAACAATATAAGAAAGTGCCGCTCAGGCACAGAATATACAAAGCCAAGCTCCGCACCATTTGTATGAGCACTAGCCTGAATGCATCACCAATAAAACTATCTACATTAACAATTTTAAAGGAAACCTGACAACATGATACTTTCTTTCAAGGAAACACATAATTATCTTCATGTAAACCTGACCCCTAAGGTGCTTCTTTCCATGAGCAATCATTTGTTATGCTAGTATTTTCTTTACCTTTCCATCAAGCAGCACTAGTTCACCATCAATCCACTGTGGATTATGAAACCCAGGTTCTGCCATTCTTCCTTGACCTTTATACCTCGCAACCTGCAGGTTCATGAATCAACCTTCCAGATAACAGAAAACTGAAACTAAAATTGAATAGCCCAAATTGACTAGACGTCCTCAAGTTGTATAGACAGCAATCAATACCACTCCAAGTTCCTCTGGATAAATTCCATGATTTGACAAACGATTTTCTTTGCCTATTTTTGCACGAAAAGTAACCTGCATGCATAATTCTCCTTTGTGTAAGGCAACCAAAATAAAGTATCGGGTAATGTCATCTAAAATATAAAAATTGTTGTCAATATTATAGTATATGCTAACAATGATATTCAAGTAAGAAGAAAGCAACTCTTAACAACAGATACTCCTACATTGATCTTGCTGTAACATATACCTTCCCAGCTGGTACGTTCAGGTCACCAATCAATTTCACAGCTTCGACATACTCAAAAAATTCCAAATTAGCGTCTTCACTGAGACTTTCATCCACATTGTGCCAATGACCATATTTGCGCCTTAGGTCAACCACTTCTGAGGTATAAGGACCAAAGGCCCCAATATATAACCCTGCACAATAGCCATGAAAACTTCATTTCGTTAGGAGTTCAGCCAGCCCAATGTGCATATTAATATTTCAAAAATACTCTCATTCAAGCAAAGTACCAGATAATGGATCAGCGCTAGCCTCTGAAACATCTATGCGGTGAAACATCGTGCTCCCAAATAAACCATTCCTCTTCTGAGCTTGGCTAACTGCAAGCTTAATTATTTCTTTGATATCCCTGGGTACCTGCACACCTTAGAGTCACACTTTGGAAATATGCTTATAAAATCACAATTCGGAAAGCCCTCACATTATGAAAAGAAAAAACATTTATAGAAATAGCTTTAGAAAACAAAACCTTTTGTATTTGTAAAAAAATGATTAAACCTAGCCCTGTTTTCATTCCTTCAGCCCAACTGTAATAAAAATGGTGAAAAGACCACAGACAAGTCAGTGGAAAGAAGAACCAAAGCAGGATAGAATCTTCTGAAATGAATGCTTGGGAAGGCATAAAAACCATAACCAAGAGATTTGAAAGGCCTAAACCTTGCACTGCTAGAAGGGATTTTCATTAACCAGATGCCTATGAGAGATTCAACTGACCACCCCCAAGCTTGTCCCTAGATCACACAGCTAGGCCCTCTCAGCCCCAAGCACACCCAAGAAGCAATTATTAGGAGGTGCATTGGTACTGTCAGAGTGATTGATGAGGACGGAAATGACTCTGCTCTCTCCTCTACATCTACCTCTATATCTAATGTTGAGAAGTGCTCACTTTTCTAGGGTTTACACTCTTGGGTCACCCTTTCTTACTTTCTTTTCTTTCATCTTCACTTCCATCTCCTTTTCTTTTAGTTTTCAGGTGTAGCCTTGGAACTCCCACAATATGTTTGTGACTCGCTAAATTTTCTAGTCCCATTGACCTATCTTTTGTCTAAAAATTTCGAAAAATCTGCCCAATCGGAAATTTCCACCTCACTTCAATGAGGTCATGGATTTATTGCATAGAACTTTTAGCCTTAGGGGTCAACTGAAGCGTTCAAGTATACATCTGTAAATATCTCAAATCTGCCCACTAACCTAGGAAAGTTCAAGTAGATAAAGTTTAAACACTGCAAAATACTTCAACAATAGATCAATACAACAGCCAGAACCCTTAAAGCACAATCTAATCAAATATACAGATCTGAAAATTACAATCATTGACAGCGGAAATATAACAGTGTATTTGAGATCTGAAGTTTCTTTGCAGAGACTTGAATTTGTCACTGGGAGGGTAGAAATTTAGCACATTGCTGTGGATCGTGAAGCTCTTTCAAAGTATTTTATGAGCAAGTTGGAGGACTGAAGCTTGTATGAGATAGAGCCAGTAAAGCAATGCCCCACATGGCAAAATACGAGAACTGGTGAAGGAAGAATTGGTAAAAGACTAGGCAGGTTCTTGATAAGTGATTCATTTATTGAAGATTCGATCTGAATAAGACAATGGATAGGGTCCAGTAGTGAATCTGTCACTCGCCTATATTTCTGGAAATTGCAAACCCGAGGAAGAAGCCCTCTAGTCCTTTTAAATTTAACCCAAATTGGCTTTCGGAGGAAGATTATGTTGAGATGGTGAGAGACGCATGGATTCCCTATGATGAATCCTCATAGGAATCTGCTGCATTACAAGTTGAGAGGAATTAAAAAATAAGCAAGCAACTATCAAAAGGATGGGCTCACCTAAAAAGGATAAAGGACGAAAATGAATTATTAAGTGTGGAAGCTTCACTAGAGGAGATGTATCAAAGGGAGCAGGCTAGCTTTCCAGATGAGGGTTATAAAAATGAGGTAAGATTATTGGAACAAAAGAGACACACTCTGTTGGCAGCCAAAGAAGCAACATGGAGACTCAAAAGCAGAGCATTGTGGTTGAGCAATGGAGATGATAATACCAAATTTTTCACAAATATGCAAATCGAAGGAAGAATGTCAACACTATATGGCAAATGCCAAGGATTGATGGATCCATGGCACACAAATTTGAGGAGATTGCACAACTGGGTATGGAGCATTTCCAAAATATTTACAAGGAGAACCAAGTGACTATTGTCAAAGTGGTGAAAATGACAACTTATTTTCCAAGCTTCTTAACTGAAGAACATAACCAAATGCTAATGGATGAGATTTCAAAGGATAAGCTTTAGATGGTCATGCACAACTTCCAGAGAGACAAGAGCCCAGGACCAAATGGATGGCCCATAGAATTCTTCCTTGGATTCAAAGAAACATTTGAAGAGGACCTAATAAGAGTAATCAATGGGTCCAGAATATCTAGGAGGGTTTTAGTTGCGTTTAACACCACTTTCATAGCATTAATCCCAAAGTCTTATAACCCAGATTTATTTGACTTGTACAAGCCTATTTCTTTATGTAATTGTATTTACAAAATCATTGCAAAGGTAATTGCAATGAAAGCCAAGATGTTGTTATCACAGTCTATCTCTAGTGAGCAATTTGGCCTTTTATCTGGCAGGGAGATACATGAGGCAGTGGGGGTAGCCCAGAAGGGATTACATTCAAAAAAGACTAAGAAACTACCTTCCATGGTGATCAAATTAGATCTACCCAAAGCTTATGATACAGTAAGCTGGATGTACTTAAAGATGATGTTGATACACTTGGGATTTGAAATACACTTTGTAAACTGGGTTATGTGTTGTATGACCTCTGTATCTTTTGCAATTTTAATAAACAGGTTTTCCTCAGAGTTCTTTAGGCCAGCACGAGGGGGCTCAGACAAGGGTGCCCACTCTTGCTATTATTATTTCTTATTGTTGCCAAAGGACTAAGCAGAGCAATTATTGATGCAAAAAAAAAACGCAGTCCTTTAAAGGCATCAAAATTGAGGAAAGCATACATTTGTCACATCTCTTGTTTGTGGATGACATTCTCTTATTCAATGATGATTCAAGGAGAGATGCTTTGAAACTCAAAGAAATCTTAACACTATTTTGCACAGCTAGAAGTATGTTGGTAAATATTCAAAAATCTACAATATATCTCTGGTTTAGATGATGATGAAGCTAGATTTATATCTCAGCTATATTTTATCAGCAGATAGACTTTAAGGAGGGGCTGAAGTACTTAGGATTTTATCTCAAGCCAAATGGTTATGGTAAGAGGGATTGGCACTGGCTTATCGCTAAATTTGAAAAGAGATTCTTTGTTTGGTATAATTGATGGCTTTCTCAAGGAGATAGACTCATTTTAGTTAAATCTGTCCTGGATGCTATACCTGTGTATTGGATGTCTTTAATGATTGTTCCCAAGGAGATTTTGGAAAAGATTAGACAATTAAGTTACAGATTTTAATTTTTTATGATCTGATTCTAGGGAGAAAAAAGGAATTGTACTGTCAAAATGGCAGTGTGTTGCACTGCCAAAAGATATGCGAGGATAAACACTGAAGTACATGTTAAAATTTCAGACCCCAACCCAGTTTCAGTCTCGCTGATTTTTCAGCCAATGTTAAATGCCCAAACCCCAGTTTTATAACAGCATATAAATACTTAGCAGAAAATAAACTTCAGAACTGAAACATGAGGATTCTGAACATTGTTTTTAGTGCAGAAATAAAATATCAGTAGTATGCAAAACTCGGAAAATTTAGACACAAGAATTTTCGGTCTAACTTCGACCCTGGAAAAACCCACAAGGGGAAAACCAGTGAGAGAGGGCTTTTTATTATTTATGGGCTTCTGAGAAAATCTTTTACAGCATATTCATCTTCAGAAATTTACACAAACTTATCTGGACTTTCTGTAGCTTAGCTCCTTGATTTCTGAACTAGAAATCCGTACACTGTACGGCTGTACCAGCAATAAATGCTGTACGGAATGTCCTCGGTTTGCATGCAAAATTTCTGCTGCAGCTCTACGGAAATTTCCAGCAGAGCAATACCTTGAAAAACGTGCCAACACTTTAGAAAAACGTGCCCAGAATTTTCTGTGGTACGGCCCTCGATTTCTGTGCAGGTCCG
>ML836334.1:43314-57290 GCA_009831015.1 Picea engelmannii | reverse complement strand
GTTGCACATCCTTTGGAGGCACTCTTGCTTGGGTAAGTTGGCTTATGTGTTGTGGTTGAATTTCCTTTTGAGCACATCTATTTACCTGCACATTAAGTCTCATTACAAGTTAGTATTTGGTTAGTTATCTTGCCTATGTCATTTTGTAACTTCATTTTTGTATCTTCAATTGTAACTTTGTGGATAGTTAGTTCTTCTATCTTTGTATCTAGTATTCTTTTGTATCTTTATTGTAATCTTTGTAAAATGAATCTCCGTAAAATGTAGTTGACCCCTTGCCCAACCATAGGCGCTAGTCTTAGAAGACTTAGGGAAAGGACTGCTTGTGCATTGAAGGACTTGCACTTTGCATTTTTGCTTTTGCATATAGGCTAGATTCCCCCAAACCTTAATTAACTAAAGTCAACTCCTAGAATTCAACTTTTAATTTCATCTAGTAAGTAGGGTCTACCCCCCTTGGCTTCCCTAGGAGTAAGCCTAGACGGAAGAGGTTCAAGTCGAGGTGACAGTGGGCTTTGAACCTAGGCATTGTGCCTCCAAGGATACACTAAGTGAGTTGGACTTAGCCCATGTTTGCAATTGTGTATAAGGACAACAACACTCCCTAGTTACCCCTAGGTTGGGGGGATAACATGGACAATGATTATAAGTCAAATTACTTATGTAGTATTTGGGGACATTGATTTAAGGGAATCTACAACAAGTTAGTTTCCCAGCTTTTGGGTATGACTGAACGTGCATATAAGGCATGGCATTGTTCAAATGATCAATGCCACTAATTGTGGCAAACTCACCTTTAAGCAGAAAATTATAACTGTAATTGAGGTCTCAATTTGTGCATTTTGCCATTATGAACTATTGTCACACTTCAGTATTGTTTTGCTCATTTTGTCATTTTGGATTATGTACCAACTCACATTTTTTGACTTAATAAATTAATTATGTTATCATTTGAGTATCATTTTGTTATCACGGTAAACGTTTATAGAATCGTGATTGGTATTACTATGTACTATGTAAATGTATCATGGTTAAGTTAATTTGCTATGTACTTTGAAAAAATTCCCCTTTTTATCCTTGTTTTCCCGTATTTTTTGGATACTATAAATATTTTTAATATATATTTTTGCCACTCCCTACCTGTTTTTTCTGAAAATTTTGGGGGAGCTTTTGGCCATTCCAGAAACCCATTTTGGTGTTCCCCTTGTCATGTTTTCAAAACTTATGCAACATGCGAAAATATATATTCCCTTTTCTTTGGCAAGGCTATCATTGAGCAACCTAAAGACGCATTTTTCTATTTCATATTTCACTTAATTGTCTTATGCAGGGAAATAACATAATTGTCATAGTGCTTTTTATGTTTCATTACGATATTCATGTCCATGTCTAACATGAGGCTTGTATCAATATCAATAGCTATAGGACTTTTGTTATGACCCTTATGTGCTGTTGAAGTCAGTGTTACGCTTATCGGCTATTTGTCGCAGTAATCGCGATATATCGCGGAAAAACCCAAGCAGTGATAATATCACCATAAATTATTGTGATAATTTTTGTTATTGAAATTATCGCGATAATATGAAAATTGTCGCCTTGTCTGCGTCAATATCACCTTATAACCAGATTCTTGGTCTTTTAACCCTTATTTTGCAAAAGTGAGTTAGGGGATTGAGCGTTGAGGACACTGTGACCATTTTTCGATCAAGCAAACAAGGAGAAATCCATTGTTTTCATTGCCATGATTCATCTCATGAGATACATTTATTTTTGTTTTGATGTGATTTCGTATCATCCTATGAGGAGTATTAGTATGTGATGTACCACTTGACATCTTATACATCTCACATATCAGTTTTATTTTCATATTTATGTAGCAATGTGTTTGCTTGATGTTGTTATTTCTTTAGATGTTTAAAAAATTGAAAAAAAATGATCGTTTTTGTATTTTTTTAAGTTTCCCGATATTTTCCGATAATTTTCGATATTTTCCCCGATATTGCCGATAAGTTATATTTCGGACCTTCGGCGATAAATTTGCCAAGACAATAAATGTAACATTGGTTGAAGTGGTGAATAAAAGAGAAACTAGAAACAAGAATAATCAAATGTGAGCCATATTTCTATTGTCATGAGATGAGATAGTGAATAAGACCAATTTCAATGTTTATAATATATATTAACTAGTTTGCAACATCTAGGCAAAGTGATTGTTGGTGGCAAAGAACAATTTTCTCTATCATAGCTTCATTAGAGAGGGATATTCTGTCTTGTGTATCTATCTATCTATCTATTATCTATATATAGATGTCCACCTTCTAGTAAAAAAACTATAGGACAACAATTAGTAGGTTGACTTTAGCCTAATTAGTTATTGATTGTATTTTCTAAATTGTCGTGTCAATTATTTGGTTTGCAGGTTTACTCTGTTACAGATGGGATTCAATTGCGTTCTACCAAACTTGGAAGTTTACCACTCTCTTCTCTAGCATTGGCTAACAGCATGGATGCATATCCTGTATGTTTTGTGTTGCCCCTCTAAACTGGATATTGAAGGTTATCGCCTCTAGCGAGAATGTTTGTTTTCTATGGATTCCATTTAAGAAAGATATTGAATATTTTTCTTTCCATGTTCATTTACTAATCTGTATTTCCATTCAGATTGTCCTTGCAGGATCATTTGATAATTGTGTTTATGTGTACTCAGTAGATTATGGTCGTGCTCTTGCGAAGGTGAGCTTGCCTGACATGTTTACTAGTTTATTGTGTGTAATGTATGCATTTGCAGTATTGTTTATGGAGTTATTAAATTCCTAGATGAAGTGTCTAGAAATAACCAAGATTTTGATGTTTTCTCCTCTAGTAGCTCTTCAGTTGCAAGGTTTGTTCAAAATGTTATGTTAGCATTGGTAAACCATTTTTAATTGAAATCGCCATTTTTGTTATCAAAATCAGAAATGAAGTATACAACTATTTATTATAAAAAACTAGGCTTTCTTAAGGCAAGCCTTTGTCCTTGAAGCCACTCATATGCTACACGTGGCATATAAACAACATAAATTGCCTCTATTACCACCAATAAATACCAAAATTAGTACTATTCAGGCTTGCACCCTCCAAACTCCAAAAATAACTACATTAGATAAAAGTAAAAATAACCAACATCCTTAAACTAAGAGTTTCAATACTAGATGGAGTGTAATAAATACCAGTGTTGATAACATCGGCATCAACAATAAAAAAACTAGGCTTTCTTAAGACAAGCCTTTGTCCTTGAAGCCACCCATATGCTACACATGGCATATAAACAACATAAATTGCATCTATTACCACCAATAAATACCAAAATTAGTACTATTCAGGCTTGCACCCTCCAAACACCAAAAATAACTACATTAGATAAAAGTAAAAATAGCCAACATCCTTAATCTAAAAGTTTTAAAAATAGATGGAGTGTAATAAAGACTAGTGCTGATAACATCGGCATCAGCAATAAAAAACTAGGCTTTCTTAAGGCAAGCCTTTGTCCTTGAAGCCACTCATATGCTACACATGGCATATAAACAACATCAATTCCATCTATTACCACCAATAAATACCAAAATTAGTACTATTCAGGCTTGCACCCTCCAAATTCCAAAAATAGCCAACATCCTTAAACTAAGAGTTTTAATACTAGATGGAGTGTAATAACGGCTAGTGTTGATAACATCGGCATCNCATCTATTACCACCAATAAATACCAAAATTAGTACTATTCAGGCTTGCACCCTCCAAATTCCAAAAATAGCCAACATCCTTAAACTAAGAGTTTTAATACTAGATGGAGTGTAATAACGGCTAGTGTTGATAACATCGGCATCAACAAAAAAACAGTGAGGGTCCGGAAAACATCTTCTCGGAAACATCAGTGAAAAAATCAGCAAATCACGACAAATATTAAAAAATATAAAATATATTCATTTTTTTCAAAATTTTTAACATATAAGCAACAACAACATCAGATAAACACATTGGAACATAAATATGGAGAAAGCACTAATATCTATGATGTAATGTGTAATAGACAAAAGTCTATGTTTGTATTAAAATGTATTGTAGACAGATTTATTATATATATATATATATATAGAGAGAGAGAGAGAGAGAGAGAGAGAGAGAGAATGAATTTAGTGTCCCATGTTACAATGAGGGCCCTGCGTATATAGTAGGCAAGGTGCCCTTTCACATGAAGAGTCGTGTCTCTTTGATAAGACACATCCTTACATATTTTCATAATATAATTATATATTATTATATTTGTTACATTGTTGCCCTCTTAAAGAATGCTTTGTCCTCAAAGCATAATTAAAATATTTTATTTTATTTATTTGTATTAAGCTAAGCCTAAGGTTATTATTATTTTTTTTGGTTTATAATCTTCACCCATCACTGTACGGTTCGAGTTGTACAGAATCGTACGGACGCATTGTATCCTCTGAAATGATTATGTGGACGTGAGCTGTAATGTCCCCATTTTTGGACATTATTACATTATAGAGTGTTATGCCTACCAAAGTAGCCAGATAGGGGTGACAGAGAGTTCGGGAGATATTGAGGGGTTTTATTGGGCCCGACTTGCATCGTTCATCATCAGGATCCATTCCGCACAGCTTGGCTTTGGTTCCGTTGCATTACGACGATTTCCGTAATTTTGAGTTATTATGGGTGATATCTTAATTAAATTCACTAAGAAGGTCATAATGGGCATATTACTTGGAGAAACCTCTTAGTGTAATAGCTCATCGGAATCGGGAGGAAGAGCATTACAAGATAAGATGATGAGAAGTGACTTTCAGTGGTCGGAGAAGACATAAGGATGGATAAATCACCTTTTAGAGGTAAAATGGTTAATTAATTGATTAATTAAGTGATTTAATCAAGAAATAATAAAATAAGCTTAAAGTCACTTGGAGGGAAAAGGTCAACAACGAATTAGGGTTTCGAGAAGCTATAAAGGAAGGGTAAAGCAACCTAATTCATTATTATGTAGATTTTGACTTGTCATTGAGGAGAGAGGCGCATCTTAGGAGAGATAGTTCAGTGGATTCTAGGAGGAAGACACTAGTTGGCTGATTTCGATGTCGAGAGACACACCCTAGTCACTAGGGAGATCACACAGGTCTTCCATCATTCTTCAATAGCAGTTACACAGGTTCCAGTAGCAAGGGCACACTTATTCAGGGTGAGGGCGCAGCTTCTGAGGAGGTTCAGTGGATCGACTTGTTCCTTTCAGGGAGAGTTCAGAGATTCCCCTCCGACCCAGTTGAGAGGAAGGCAAGGGACATCTTTTGCCTGGTTCCTCGTCATATTTCGACAGAGGAATCATCTGGGGCGCACTTTCCGGACATTGGGAGTGCGACACTTTGGGAGGACACATTCGGGGTTCTCGAGCGGTCATCAGTTCAGATCCGTGGAAATCCTTCTGACCCATTTCTCAGTAGACCTGGGCGATCAGTTTGAGACACACATCAGCCGATTCCGATGATGGAATCACTAGGGCGCAGTTTTCTAGAGAAGAGGGGGTGCATTTCCCTCAGGGGGATCCATCCGAGGACCAGATACACTAGTTGAGGTTCGAATAGTCACTAGGATTGTGAGGCAGAGCAAGGCGCATTGTTTGGGATAGTTTCCAGGCATTTCTGAGAGGTATAGCCACCAAGGCGAACTTTCTAGACTTGCAACAGTTGTCGTACGAACTGGCATATTCGCAGCAGTTCTTCATCTCATCCATTGCATTCCACAACATTCTTCGGTTATTTGGTATTATTGTTTTAGTTGCTTTTGTATTCTGGCTAAGATCCTTTTGTCATTGATCTAGCCGAGTGATTTATTTTATTCAGCCGCATTCTGCATTTGTAGTCCACGAAGATTTCATAATATAAGCTTTGCAGTCTTTTGTCATCATTATTATTTGAATGCTCATTTATATGATGTAAACAATTAATCCTACACACACATTAGCAAAGTTTCCTAGACTAGCCAAGTCAAGAACATTACACGAGCCAACAACCAATTCTGAGGCATATTGATGAATTTTGAAGGCTTGCAATTAAGTAGTCAATGGCGGGTTGAACAACTGTATATTCGGCGTTTCTGATAAGGTTCTGTGGCCGGGCACCCATATTAACAAAATGTTGGGAATCCCTTTCCATTCTGATGATACCAACCGTTCCATTCTGATGATTGCCAGATGGATAAATTGTGGCTGCATCTGCATCCTCTACGTGTCTGGTTTGTTGCTTGAGGAATTCTAGGTCATCGCATGTCTTAATAATTTCTTCTGTGGCCGACCGATTCTTAGGAACAAGAGACAATGTATCCTCTACTATAATCGCTTGTGCCTCACAATGAATTCCTTCCATTACCTTTCTCATTATCAGATCAGGTTGCACATCTTTTGGGTGGTGCAATTCTTTAAAGAAATCTTGATCATATATAAAATCAGATGCGGGAATTGTAATTGGATCCGCCATGAATTTGTTTGAATTTGGGTAGAAAAATTATTTGGGTATTTCTTCATATTTTTCGCTGCCATGAATATGTTGACTTGGAGATGGGATTCTACTTCGACCATAATTTCGAGATTTAATTGCACTTGCTTCTTTCAAGACAGACTTGCATTCAATCTCTTGATCTTCGTTGTCCTTTACATCCCAACAATCTTCACCACTCTCAAGTTTTTTCCGAGGCCTCACGGACTTGGCCTTCAGCATTTACGAAACCAGTGACTTCCTGATTTTCCTCGTTCAAACATTCGTCATTGCTGCTTTTCTTTACGTCAAGGTCTTCTTCTATTGTAGGTGCCAAATCTGGTGTTTCAAAAACCCTTAGTGATTTTTTAATTATTTCTCTCATTTCCTGTAATAATTTTCGTTGAGTTTTGTGGAATTCCAATACTTCATGGAAATATGTGTCCATGACTTCAAGACCTATGCTTAATGGACAGACTGTGCAGCAGTTGACGACCAAAGGGTCGAATAGCTCTGATACCACTGTAATAGACCAAAGTCTTTGTTTGTATTAAAATGTATTGTAGACAGAGGTATTATAAAATATATATATTGATAGAATGAATTTAGTGTCCCATGTTACAATGAGGGCCCTGCTTGTATAGTAGGTAAGGTGCCCTTTCACATGAAGCGTCGTTTCTCTTTGATAAGAGACATCCTTACAATTTTTCATAATATAATTATATATTATTATGTTTGTTACATAATGGATGCCAAATAAAAAATGATACATCAAAGTTGATACTGAATCCTAAAACCTGATAGTTGTCCAATCAAGGACTCAAAAGTGGAGAACCAATACAAAATGACATCACATATATAAATGTATCTCATCATCATAAGGTATATGTATAATGACAAAAGAAACAAAACTTGCAGCTAGCTATCTGATATCAATGCCCTCCCCCTTTTACGGTAAAAGGTCATGCGTTGTTTTGTTAGATTTTAGTAGCTCGGAGGTACTTTTGCATTGCCGACGCTCAACATGTAGAAGAGACCGAGCATATTTCTCTCTTAAGTGACTTTATAAAGTGATTTTATAAAGTCAAGTTGAGCCTTTTATTAGTTAATGGGTAAAAGTGACTTTATGACTTTTGGGTCACTTACGTGATTTAAGTGAACTCAAAGGACGATTAAGTCGTGATTGTTGATCTCAAGAGGGAAAGATCTAATCTTGACCATTCATCTCTTTGGAAGACCAAGGGTTAGGGCAATTACACATTAAAGATGCATAAAAGGAGCTTGAGAGAGAAGAGGGGGCACACACTTTGTAGCAGGCTCTTTGTAGCAGACAGTCAAAGGGTGAGGAGAATGAGGAGAATGTTTCCCTCGTAGCAGCAAAGAAGAAGGATAAGAAGTCTTCTCATGGAGAGAAGAAGGACTTGAGTAAGGTGAGATGCTATGCATGTCGTGAGTTGGGACATTATGTAGGCCAATGTATGAACAAGAAGAAGAAGAGGCAGGAGCTAGAGGTATCAACATCAACTGAGGTTGCTGAGTTCATGAAAAAGTTCGAGGAGTTTTCCTTGATGGCTTGTCTTGCAGGCATTGGGTTCCTAGGGTGTACAGGAAACTCTTGCATGGTTCTTGGACAATGGGGCCTCTCGGCACATGACGAGGATGAGTTATGTATTCCTCAGTTTTTTAGAGATCGGCTCAGGAAGCTTTGTGGGGTGTGGGGTGAGCACCAAACATGTTCTAGTTGTGGAGGGAGTTGGAAGTGTTTGATTCCAACTGGAGTCAGAAGGGTATCTGGAGCTAGCCGAGGTATTATATGTTCCCAAATTGTCGGTGAACTTGATCTTTGTGTTGTCTTTTGAGATAGATGGACGTGGGATTGTGTTCTCTCAATGACTGGCATACCTATATCCAGAGGGAATCTCTTCTGACCCATTTGTGTTGCTTGGTGTCCGGTCGGAGAGACTGTACAGAGTGCTTGGTCAGCCTATAGTTGGATCCAGTGTATGGCTGGAGCCTAAGTCTGACAGTGATGAGCCTTCAGAGAGAGGACCTTGGATGAATAGGTCTCTTGATCAGAGTTTAGTGCAGGTAATTGGAGATGCTTTGAGTTCAGAGGGAGCAGAGGCTTCCAGTGCAGTGGGAGCAACTACAGCAGCAAAGGACATGATGGGGTTGGAGACAGATCCAGGTGGAGGCTCTAGAAGTACCTGTTACCCCCTCGTACTAGGGGTAACTATGGAGGTCATGTCTCGAGGCCCATATATAACAGACATGGAGTGTCGAGAGCCAGATTAACTAGCATAGCCTCGCAGGGCCCCTCCTATTCATTAATGCGGCACCATACATCACCAACAACAGAGCAACATCCATCACACCGGCCTCGCCCCAAAGGACAACAAATCTTGCTTCATGAGGTGATAAGTTTGGTATCATAGTAAGTGTCACCCTAATAACTGAAGCATTTGAATATGCTACAAAGAATTCTTTCTTGATTACATAATGTTTGCTTGGAAATTATACTTTTTGCCTTATTTAACCTTGTTGGGTGTCATTTTGTCCTAGTAAGTTGGTCATCCTCGAGAATAGGGTGCTACTGGGGGGTTCCTTGAAGAGTCATCGTACCATTCTCGATCATACACTTTCCATACTTCTTCCCTTTTGTCTACTTATCTCTTGGGATTTTCGGGTGTACTGACCCAAGAAGGGATTTACCTCATTTCATAGGAAGAAGGGGCGGAAGGCCTAGAGGGAAATGTAGCTAGCAAAAGATAAAAGCCAAATCATAACCTTCTAGATGCTCGCCCAAGAGGTCTTGAGAACAATGTAACGTTTCTCCAAAAAAAAGAATTTGAAGACCTGCAAAAGCAAACTCACATTATATAGATGTCCCGCTTGTTGAGGTGTGTACACATATGCGGTGTCCCTTTATTTCCATGCATATGGTGCTTCGTGTACCTCTAGATTCAAGTGACATTGTGGTACTCTTTTCTTTCCATGTCTTATAGTACCCAATTGTTTTGGACTTTAATTAATTAATGGCAATAGATGGGCTTGGAAAAAGGTTGCATTGAAAACGAAGGTGCAACACACCCTCTACAAAGACACCCATAAATGAGACAATACAAACCCTTGTATGTCATGATTCCCATGCCCAAAAGTTTTACTCCAGTCCACCTCACACTCATACACGGCTTAGATGGGTTTCCCTTGGGAAACACCCTTGACTTGAGGATCCAGGGAAACCCTTCCGACCCATTTCACAATAGGCCAGGACGATCAGTTTGAGACACATCTCAACCAATTCTGATGGTGGAATCACTAGGGCGCAGATTTCCAGTAGTAGAGGGGAGCATTCCGCTAGGGGGATCCATCCGGGTCCAGACACACCAGCAAAGGGGTCGGTCAGTCACCAGGACTGAGAGGG
Source organism: Picea engelmannii (assembly GCA_009831015.1). Taxonomy (NCBI): domain Eukaryota; kingdom Viridiplantae; phylum Streptophyta; class Pinopsida; order Pinales; family Pinaceae; genus Picea; species Picea engelmannii. Next base: position 47,354 of record ML836334.1, on the reverse strand, counting down.
ACAACAGGGCGCATTGTTTGGGACAGTTTCCAGACCGATCCAAGAGATCTAGCCACCAGGACAAACTTTCCGGACTTGCATCAGTTACCACGTGAGCTGCCATAGCTTGCAGATCATCCATTGATCCCGCAGTGTCATCTATTATCGGGTATTATCATTTTAGTTTGCTTATTGTATTCCGGCTAAGATCCTTTTGTCATTGATCTAGCCAAATGATTTATTTTATTGTCAGCTGCATTCAACATTGTACTCTGGAGATATCATAATATACGATTTGTAGTTTTTTGTCTCATTTACCATCTATATACTCAATATATATGCTGTAAACAATTAATCACACACACACATTAGCGGAGTTTCCCAGACTAGCCAAGTTAGGAACATTACACTAAGAGGCTGCAAGATGACGAAGACAGATATAGTTACCTTATTCCTCATGATATTTTCTCAGATTCGTGATGAGTGGCAACAGTTGGTGAGATAGTAGATCCTGTTATCGCGCAGTTTGTAGTTGGAAGTAAGGAAAGGTGGAAGAAGGGAAAACTGGCGAAACTGAGACTATCCTACCACTGTCACCTCGATAGGATAACTCTTTCTGTTTAGGGTGGTAGGCCCAGGGGAGATGTCCCCGGTGAATTGGGTTTTTGAGAAGGCAAAGGCTTATGGATAAGTTAAAGTTTCCCCCCTCACAAGTTACCACCAATCAGAAAGTTCGGCTTAACAGCCAATAAAAATGAAAGATAACCAGAAGTGTACCTGCCCAAGACAAAGCAACAAGAAAACTATACATGTGTAAGATTACTTGTTGGTTAGTACTTCATATAATCAAGGTCTTTCTGATATAAAGCAATTGATAGACAATATTGATGAAGCAGATCAATGATGTACAATAGCAATGATTACAATATATTTACTTCACAATAAATGCTAAGGAAGCTTCACAATGAGCAATAATGATTTATCATCAATGTCAAATACTAACATTCATTAGAAGCAACGACTAGCCAATCTTTCAATTGCTCAATAAAGGATTTAAATGCTTCAAAGTATAAGTATAACTCAAAGGATAATGGCAGCATTAGGGTTAGTAGGTATTAACCTAAGCTAGGGTTAGAAAATGTTAATGATTGTTCAAGAGTTTTTTGGAAGTTGTGATCAAAAGTACTCAAATACAAGGTCTTAGATCAATGTGCTATTAGGGCAAATGGACTCAAACTAGCTGCAAATGTTGAAGGGCCGAAATGATAGTGATAGGGCCAAAGACAAGAGAGATATGATGGTTGAAGTGTTGCTAAGGCAAGGCTTCAACAATCAAATCCTAGGGGAAGACGACTCACTAAGGTGTAGTAAACCTAGGCCTTAGTGCATCTTCCTCCTTCTTTAGCTCAAAAGGCAAAGCAAAAACGACTAGCTTGAAGGGTGAATGGTAGAGTGTTGCTATGGCAAGGCTCTAACATCTATCTTCAACAAATACAATGGCTCTTAGCATAACTTAGTAGGGACATGAAACAAGGACACCAACATGTGCTTATTCCCTAGGGTTTAATCCATCAAATTTTATTAAAATGCAAGTAAAAGATACCATAACCATTCAAACAAAGAAGGATTGCAGAAATTCACTTACATTCATCAACCGTTCATTAAGCCAAACCCTAGTTCTAAACCTTCCACGAAGAAAATGCAGAAAATAGCCAAGAAAGAGCCTCCTTCAACAAGTGCGCATCAATATTTCAGCCAAAAACCCTAAAGGAGTGCGCAAATTTCAGACCTCACCAAGAGTGAGTGAAAGATGATGAAAAATAAGAGAGTTTTAGCTCTCTATTTATACAATAGCAATGACCTTAATTCAAATTAAGGTCACCAAAAGGCCGACAAGGCCAAAAATACATAATAATATTGTTTTACATTAAAATGTCATAATGAAACCCTACTCAAGCAAATAATGAGGACGTCATCCCCTTTTAGGGTGACGTTAGCCCTTTCTAGAGAAAATGTGGCCTCTTGGAGAAAAACGTTAGCCCTTCTTGGGCCTCTGGAAGCTGCCACACGTGCCAAACATGCCATAACTGCCTCCCAAAACTCCCATATCGCTACATGATGTCATAAGAGGTCCTGGGTGACATCATGGGCCATCCAAGGCCAATGTCCCAGTGGAAAGGGCAAAACCCCCCAGGGTAAGGCTCTGCCAGGCTGCCTCTGTGGAACGTCCTCTTCTCCGGTGCAAACCCCTCTGTCCTTTCTCTACCCCCTACTGGGGTCTCAACATCCACCTGGTGGGATCTCAGCCCCATGGAGGTCTGAACTAATCCTCTCCCCATGTGTACCTGTCCAATATGGTACTTATCCGTCGGGTATGATCTTGCACATCAACAGATATGCCCTCCATGGGCTCACAAGTCACAGGGATCATAGCAATGCCAATCACATCCAATCATCAATTTTATTAAACATGTGCATAAAACCCCTTTTACCCAGTCAAGCGCTCAAAGACATTATACAAATTTGCAAGGCAAGTTTGGAAGAAGTGACAGGGCATCCTATTGGGCTAATGCTCACTGGATGTGGGATGTTTCCAGGAGAAGTCAAATCCAAGTCATGTTAATGGATGAGGTGGATAAGGGGTGCAGTGATAGCAGGGAAATGCATGGATTACCTGTGGGTGCCTTTGTAGAAGGCGAGTTGCACCTGTCATGGATGCAAATGTTTCCAAGCCCATTCATGCCTTCTTTATCTTTATTCTTTATTTCTTTTTCTTTCAAGAAGCTAATCAGGGGACACTTCCCTGGCGTGGTGACTAGTGGTGGCAATGTTACCCACAAGCACTTTCATGGAAATGAGAAGGGTGGCTCGTGATGAGACCCCCTTTCTCTTGGCTATGCCACCAAGAGCCACTACCCTGGCGTGGTAACCAGCTGCTAGTAGTGTCATACCGCTAGATGCCCATGGACCTAATAGGTTGGCTCGTGATGAGACCCCCTATCCTCTGACTAGGTCTTGTTTTATTATTTTTACGAGTCCCTCTTGTTTCTTGTTGAGAATCTTTTTACTGCTTTCTCGGGGATCCATGGGCGAAGCATCTCGAGGTTTTTATTATATATATATTTTTAGGCTTTTATCTTTTGCCAGCTATTTTTACCTTCTGGGCCTTTAGCCCTGTTATCCTCAATTTCTAGGGATAACTAGGAGATCATGTCTCGAGGCCCATAGGTCCTAGACATGGAGTACTGAGAGCAGGATTGACCTGAGCATGGCCCTGGAGGGCCCATCTTTCTTCTTCTTCATCAGACTTGTCTTGTCAGTAACAACAACATCCATCACCTTCGGCTTGGACTTGCATCGGAGAAGACTCTTGCTCCATGAGGTAATTGGTCCAGGTATCATGGTATGTGTCATGTTTGATCATTATAACTTTCATATATATGCATCAAATTCCTTTCATGTCTGACAACTGCTTGGATTTTACACTAACCCACTTGACCATGGTTGGGGGGATTAACGGGGTACCCTAGCAAGCTTGTATCCATGGGTTTTGGTTAGCCACCAGGGGGATTTTGAATAGCCATCGCCCGCTCCCACCATATTATCATTTTACATCTTATCTCCCATCCATCTATCCCATTCCCCTAGTCCGGACATTAGGATGACCTATTTGTGGGGTTACACTTTATCCTGTGGGAAGAAGGGGCTAAAGGCCCAGGGGGTAAAGGTAGCTGGTAAAAGATAAAAGCCATAGAAAATAAACCTAGAGATGCCTCGCCCAGGGATCCCCGAGAAGGCAATAAAAGGCCTCTCAATAAGAAACAAGAGGGACCCTAAGAAAATGTACAAAACAAGACCTAGCCAAGAGGATGGGTGGTCTTATCACGAGCCAACCCATTATGTTCATAGGTACCTAGCAGTATGACATTGCCATTATCTGGTTAACACGCCAGGGCAGTGACCTTTGGTTGCATGGCCAAGGGAAAGGGGGTCTCATCACGAGCCAGCCTTATCATCTCTGTGAAAGTACTCGTGGGTAACACTGTCAGCTCTGGTCACCA
>ML836332.1:62787-80184 GCA_009831015.1 Picea engelmannii | reverse complement strand
ATCTAGATTTTGTAGTTCACTATTACCATCCACTGCCTTCAAGTCATAGTTTTAAAGAATATTATTATAGTGGTATAAAGTGCTTCTTTTTAGTACACAAGCTTGATACCATGCATTTTAATAGATATCTACTGTGTCAAACTTCATTATAAGTAGAGTTGTCTTATTTACACTCCATGTTTATTTGATGTCAAAGAATTTAATACATTGTCTCTTCTTGAATTTATGTTCATGAGACAAGCCTTCTTATTACCCTCAACCATTGACAGAAATGGAATTTATAAAATAAGAATTATTAAAGTAATATGTAATTCCCATTTAATCATAGAATGCACTTTCATCAAATTTTTCTACAATTTTTTTACTCAACCTCCTTTTAGAAGACACACATATAATTTGGTGTTTTAGTGGATTGTATAAAATTGTTGTCATAATTTTCATATCAACACAATCTACACTATCCATTAGTGGATACACCAAGTGCAGAGGATGTACTTCGAATACTTACCAAAATGTGACCCCATTTTCCTTTGCATTTTTCTTTAATATCACATCTAAGGGGGCATCACTAAGGTCAAGCAAGCAGTTTACAAGCCATCTATAGAGAGAATCTTTTGGTAATTAAAATTATTTCTCACAATGGATGGAGACTTTTTGGATTAAAAATACAAATTCATTACAATCTAGTAGAGCAGAGTGCACCCCCTCTCCTACTATAGCATTTCAAATTATTCTCATGGAAATATAATTTGGCTTTGAAGAACATTAATGGACTAGATTCACCTTTTCTCCAAAGATATTAATGTTTTGGTTTTGGCTCATTCGTGTCAGTGAACCTTCAAATTGGTTAATGATTTTAACACTTAATATTGAACCTATCTTGAAATCCACCATTGTGTTTATTGACCAAGATACAAGTTTTCTAAGCTTCAACTCTAACAAGTAAATGTTTTAAGATAATGAAAATTCCTTCATCGACACACCAAATGAGAAATATCTCATATACTTACCTTCAATAGATTTTTCCTCTTTTACATGTGTCATAAGATCTATGGCAATGCAATCTCTCTGACATGAGCATTTATGTGACAATATGACTTTTATGAGAAGGAAAGATAACTTGGATTCATGTATAATCTTTTCAACTCCATTATTAGAATCAACACTAGTTATTTACTTTACCCTAGTATGTTGTAGAGATCACTTAGTGTAGCTACCAATATATGATGCATCCCATTTGATAAAAGAATATTTTTCTTCTAAGAATGTGTTTTCACCTCTTGATGCATGTGGTAATTGAATATCTCCATTAAAAACCTTAGTAACATTTACAATGACATGTCCACATTTGATTTTGCTATTATGTAGTTGATTTCTACTTGGGTAGAATATTTCTTTAGTAACTTTTAATCCATCGAATAGTAAGTTTACATAGTATTTAGAACCTAACATTTCAAGAGGAATTATTTCTAATCTAAAACAACAAAGATACCATCACAAATCAATATAGTTTAGTGAAATTCTACATAAATTAACTAAAGTTGGTATAAATAAGTTATATTCCATAAAAAATATAATCAACGTGATAGAAAAACATAAATGAACATAAACCAATATAAATATAATTAGTTAATATAAACTCTCTTATTTAATGTGCTCTTTCATATTGATGTGTAGATTTTACAAAGTGATTTTATAACACTAAACACTAAATTCAATAAATCTATGCAAATTTTATACAAACAACAACAACAACAACAATTAGTATTATTATTATTATTATTCATCCCTTAGATGGGTGGTAGGGACATTTCATAACTACTCTATAAAACACCCACTACTCATAATGACCAATAGGAGAAGTAGTTTGCATATATGATGAATGATGCCTACTCAACACACAACAACTCGATGATGACGACACCTCTTAGAAACATACATAGGAGAACCACACTAGTTATTGATGATGAGTAAAGGGATAATCTACAAGAAACACCTCTACATGACCTTCCAAAAGGAAAGATATAGAATATTTATGAACACTTGAATAGGATGGGCCTATGAGTGATGAACTTGGAGTATGAGAGAACCTCAAGTCTAAAAGTGGTTAGATAACAAGTCTGCAGTCATTTCCTTGGTGCAACACTAATTGATAAAAAATGTTAATCTGTAGAATGGATCACCCAATGCTTCTTCAATATCCATGAAAATTGGAATATTTATCTAGAGGAATGGTCAATCGAACCTTCCTCTTACTCTTAGTCTATTAGAACATTAATTTAGAGGAAGGGTATGTCATCTCTTATTCAATATCTTGCTAAAGAAGAATACTAAGATTGAAGAAGTGCCAACTAACCCTTCAATAGGATAATACTTGACGAAAATAATAATTTTGAGGAAGGGTCAACAAACCCATCCACCTTATACTCCCAACTCAAACACTAAGTGTGAAGAAGAGTTAACCATCCCTTCTTTAAGCTTTCCCTCTACAAGAATAATACACTTGAGGAAGGGTTGATTGATACTTCATTAAGATCCTCCATGACAAGAATATTAATCTAAAGGAAATTTGAGTGACCTATATTTATATTCACTTCTTCAAGATCCCCCTTTACAAGAATAATACACTTGAGGAAGAGTGGGTTGACCATTTCCTAGTCCCCTCCTCAATATGAATAATAGGCATGAAGAAGGGTCAATCATCCCTTCTTAAAGACCCCCCTGATGAGAATACTACGTGTCAAGAAGGTTTGGTAAAAATGATCTAGATTATATTGAGAATGGAATGGGATACTAACTAAAATAAGGAAGAGAACATAGAAATATAGTGAATCCCAACTTCTATTAATGAATAAAATACCATAATATTGTAGAACATAGACTGGCTAGAATGGTGGTATCTTATCTCTGAAGAGAAATATATGTTTTATAATATCATTCACATAAATATAATACAATGGAGTGTAATAATGGAATTTTAACATAAATGAAGAACCTTGAAGGTCCAAAACCCTAACCCTGGGAGGTGAAAAGCCAAAAGGTTGGTAGGCCCAAGGTGGTTATTTGATGTGTCAACTTCTCGAGGGTGCAACTTTTTCATAAAATCTTTGTTTGAGGTGTTTAATAGCTAATTGGAAGTATATAATTGAGAAGTAAAATTATTGTAAGGGCCTAGGTAATCTGTGGCATTTCTAGTCCCCCTGATTGACCGAAAAACATCGTTAGGGCCTCAAAATGGCCTCGAAAGTTTAGGACCCAAAAATCATAACAAAAATGACCAAGATGGGGAACCATGATGAGTTAGTGGAAGAGGTTGGTGGCCACCAATATCTAATTATATACATCCTCCCTCCTTAGAAATAAATGCTCCCCATTGCGTCAAGTTCCCTCATGAGTTGGGAAAAAATTTACTAAATTTGAACCTTAGTGAGCCACTTTCCTTGTTGTAGTTGTCTTGCTTTCACAACCCAATAGAACTTTATGTTCTACTGGTAGGTTCCCTTCATCCTAGTGTCGATGATATGAGACATTGGATCTTGTGAAATTCATTTGATATTGAGTTCTATATGGGCCAATTGTCTATCCACCTTCGAGGGGTCCCGCAGAGGTGGGAAATATGGTCAAAGCAGCTCCACATTAAATACTGGGTGCAAGACAAGCAAATGAGGAATACTTAATTCAAAACCATTTTCACCCACAACCTTGGTGATGATTATAAGCTTGTATTAGAGTGGTACAATCTTGATGTGGGTGCATGTGAGGTGCTCTTTCTGCAAATACAACCACACCTTGTAACCAACTTCAAACTTTTGAGGAACTCAATGTTGGCCATGTTGTTGCTTATACTTGGAATTGACATTCTCCAAGATATCATGAACCTATTTTTTGAAGTGTGGGATCCATTCAATGAATTTTTCTAATTTGTTTGCCTTAGTCTAAGCATGGGAGGACTCTATCAAGGAATTTTAAATAGGTAGAGGTACATCAATGGGGGGGGGGGCAATAGTTGGAACCCCAAGAACACCTGAAAAGGGTTATGTCCAATAGAGTTGTGGAGGGCTCTGTTATTTCTATGTTGAACATATGAGAGGCTCTCATGTCATGTACGTGAATTCTTAGAGTTTCACATGTAAAAGATATGCACAATCATCTTGTTGACCACCTCTGTTTGTCCATCTATTTTGGGATGAGAGATAGTGAATTTGGTCAACTTGGTGTTCATCAAAGACCATGGGTTTTGTCATTTAGTTCAATTAGGTGAACTCTTCTACATTAAATCATCAACTCAGGGATTGTAAACTAATGAAATGCATGCAAAATATATGCAAGTATTAGCCTCTATTCTATCTATCTAATTAATAATGCATAAGAAAAATTGTTCATTGCTTTAGTTGCAAAAACAAAGTTTTTTTTCAACTACAAAAAGAAAAGAGTAATTGATAACGATGAAGAATAGATCAATAAAGACACAAGAATAATTATAATAACTTAAGATCATCAATCTATTGGATTATTAACTACAGTATTTCAATTATCTAAATCAATGAGAGTTCATGCATATGAGATAACAATCATTTATTCAATTAATGTATGTTGTGTTTATTTTTTCTATGTAAACATAAGTAAATAAATTTGCATAAAAGAAATAACCACAAATGTAAATCACACAACTTAATAAGAAAGAAATACCAACAGTAAAGTAAATGATCAACACACTCCTCCTCAAGGGGCCCTCTTGGCTCGACAAACGCTACCGAGAGAAAACTTATAAAATTGAACTTATATCACTAAAGCATACAACATACGAAATTGAACAACAACTAGAAATCCTTTGTATTAAGTCAGAATAGAATTATGAGTTTACAGTAGTTCAATATAATCCTATATCTCCCTATGAAGTTTCTCATATCCTATATTTATTCATTATAATCAATATCATATAGATCCAAGTCTCATGTATTCTCAAACCGGTTGCAACAAAAGATTTGGGAAAATCCATTCTAGACAATCATTCATATTGCTCAGATATTTCCATTTTTCATAAATTTCCATACAAATCACCTGAATGGGCTTGTTTTGCATAAAACCCATGTCCTCGATTTTTTCTATTTTCCTTCATTTACTTGCAATTGACACCAAAAAATAGCCTATGTTGTTTTGACACAAATTTGAAATTCAGATCTAGAATATTTGTGTTTGTATGAAATGAAATTTACCAACCCACATATGGAGAAATTCATGACATGTTGCATGGATTTCTCTCATTCAATATAGTTTCCACCACCTGTTGATTTGGCATGGATCCAACTCACATGGTTTTCCATTTGTTCATGTGTTAACTTGTCTCCTACGTTGACCTGGAGGAATCTTATCCTGAGCTAATAGGTGATGAGCTCCTGGTACTGATTTGGCATCTTCTCCAAGTCATGCTTCAATCTTGGTGTGTTTGCAATCCTACAAAATAATGATTCTGTTGGAAAAACAATTTAGTGGCTACATAATTGTATTTGAGTTGCTACAGAGTTAGATATTTTGTAGCGACTCATTAAAAATAATAATTAATTAAATAAAATTGCATAAGGAAGAATACTTTTTTTCTTATATTACTCAATTTACATCTAATATCCTTCAATACACAAGTTTTGTAGCAATATATTTATGGAAAAATGGGTAAAATATAATATAAATTGGTTCATAGGTAAAGGCTTTGGATGGAAGTTTAGGATAGAAAAGTGAAAAAAAAAACTTCAGCAATCCACAGGCTGCCAAGTGTTTGCGTACACCAGGATGCTCCCTCGTAGCCTCTCTCAGTTGGTCCCAGTATCACTCTCGCCATTGGACTGACATCGTGCTCTAAACTCTACTGATCACCTACATCCACCCAAAAACATTTGATCAGCCACATCATACATCAAAATCCATAAATATAAAAAATTCATACACCTCTTAGCCTGCCCACAGTGTGTGAATTTCCTCCATACAGTTGCGCACCTATGCGCGACTGTTGTCCGTACAGATGCGCACTAATGCACAGTTGTCTTACTGACAGTCGCACATGGGTGCACAACTGTCACTCGTAGAGGCACACATCCTATACATACCTATCTATCCTACTCATGTGCCTACATGCACGGTTGTCTCAGGAACAACTACATATTATGCGTAGGTATCCTCACCACAGTTACGTGCTCCTCAGTGCATGAATGTTAGGAAAAAAACCACACATAATGTGCGAAAAACTGAGTTAAACCCATGCACACATGTGCGGGTATTCCCCCTTTTCTCGCGCACTTGTGGGCCCCTACCCTTAAAAACCCATGTATGACCCTCCATACAACCCCTACCCACAATCTATCAAATTCACAACATGCAGGATGATAGGACCACTAACCTATCTCTTGACGCTCCCAAATCGGTAGGTTCACGTTGCCGTAATCTTAAAATCTCCTCACAACTCTCTCGTCATATCAACAATAGTGTCAATTACAAATGAGGTGGTATTGTGGGCCCACCATCCATATATAAATCCTTTTTCCCAGCTTCCACACTTTGTTACAGGAGCTCAGAGCATCCGTTTTTCGATCCGTTCTTGGCCACGAGATTCTAATCCCTCCATCTACACATTCACATTCCCCGGGTTATCATTTGCACTCTTCCCCGAGAAGCATTTTTCTCATGCCACATTCAGGTACGCATGCTCACTTTCAGTTTTAATCAAATAATTGTTCTATGTTCTTTATCATAAGATATTGTTCACATCAGGTATTTGGTTTTTTGTGTGCAGATACTTGTTCAACAAGCTTACGTCCCCTTCAGGTATATGTTCAAAATTGACTTGTAATTACTCCCTCTGTAAACAATTGCATATCCCAGTCACAACCTCTGACATTTTCCTTTAAGATACCTACATCCAGTTCTGGACTACCTTTACCTCTGCCACATTTTGGTACTGTCAACTGGTAGCGCTCTCACCCACATGAGTTTTCCCATTGATAGTTCCCCTTGGCAACTTGACACTCATGCTATTTTTCATCCGCTAGGATTGGGAGTCCCGATAGTTTTTACACTTTGGAGAATGAACCCCATACTTCTTCTTATCATATTGCTAACCTTCCCAATGGACTCCCTGGGTCATACCATCCTACACTTGGTTCTATTGATTGCACCCTCGCAGTTCCATTATCCCTCCATCTCATACACCATCAGTTTTCCCATCTACAGATTATCCTCCATTCATCTACCCAATACAGAAACCCATTGATGCCCCCCCCACCCTCCACTAGTTCTCTTTCACAAACTTGTGCCCTAAATAGGCCAAGCCATATTTCACTGGGGCACACATTTCTATATCTGTATACTCAACCCAAATTATTCTTTATTTTATTTGGTAATTGTATAAAGCCTTTGTTTTAAACATATACATATCTTTTTTCGTCATCATCCCTGATGGCCTTCTTTTACCTGGCAAAGCAACCCATGTTGCCCTTGGTTGGGGCATCCACCCAGTGTTTCATATCGCCATCATGGACGAAACATGAGTATCCCAACTCCATGTACCCAGGATCTCTGAGTTTCCCCACCTTTTTCAGCCTCCAACATAGTTTAACCCCATGTCTAGTTGTCCCCCTGACACTAGATCCAGTTTTATAGTTGATTCCAATCATCCTTCCACACCCCAACCAAGGCCAGTCCTAATTCCCATTGTGTCTTGACTTCGTCCATGTTACCCATCAGTACCTGATATCACCTATTACTCAGTGGATTTCGATAGGTCCTTTTTCTTCTCAATGTCACATTTCCCTTCCTGTCGACATCAACACATTTTCCAGAAGGGCGACAGTATATTGACTCTCATTCCCTTTTCAATGAGGAGTCTCAGATGAAACATAGAGAGTCACCATTTCTTTTTTATTTTGTTGACCCCCATAACATTTTACTTCAACAAACTCTCATGTTAAGGTGGGTCTTACTATGCGACTATTGCAGTTGTTTTATACCAACCGAAGACCTTTGAATTTGATAGGCCATCAATGCCTACGAGTCATCGACACTTCTTATAGTCATCCATTACTCACTTCAGATCCATTTCACCAGTCAAAACTGTCATCTGTCGTTATCAACATCCCCCCAAGGGCACTGCAACTATCTAAAACATCATATATCTTTAGTTACAAACACACATTTTGGTGTCATGACATGAGCATAGGGCATGCCCGCCTCGTTTGTATACATATTTTATTTTTTCTTCCTAGAGAAAGGATTGCTTCCCATAGTTTTTCCTCTCCCTCCAATGGATCTCTCTTGCAGTTCCTCTCTTCACTCTTTCTTACAATGGCATTCACAACAAAATAAACTTTGATGTATTTCGGCTATACGTATGCTCCTAACCTCACACATCAGGGGGCATCTGTTATCACTATAAAATCTTTCTCAACATTGCACACAATGGTTGAAGAAAGACATCAATTCCAACAATAATTAGTCCACCTACAACACCAAAATCCATCAAAAAGACACAAAACTATACACCTGGTTCAAAAATTAAAGTGCGCAAATTCACCAAAGGAAGCACGTTCACAGTCTGTAGGCTAACACAACCCTCAACGTGCACTGTGCGCAAGATGCATGACTATCTATAAGAAAATCTGCACACTTCTCATGAACGACGCATTTATGAATATTGTCGACCCCTCAACCACTTACATTGTGACCCCCAACACGATTTGACACTCGTATATGAGCAAAATCTAGCTTGGAGGTTGGTCAAGGGCTAGGAAGTGCCCTAAAAGGTCCCTTGTTAACACTATGAACCAATTGTATCTTTCCATCAATGGACACTATAAATATGTGACATGGATGTGCTAGAAAAATAATAACTTCAAGCTATTGTTATGCTGCAAGAATTCTTCTTTGAGAATCATCATTCAAACACTATAGCAAGGGCCATTACACTCACCTCTTGAGAGGATTGACATTGTATTTCTTCACCATTGTCATTTTCCATTATATGAAGAGAAGATATCTCTATTAGGGAACTCAAGAGACCTCCCAAGGAGGAAGAGGGGATCCACAAGTCCCTTCCTTTCTCTACAATGTTAGCCTATCAATATATTAATCCATTGGTAGCTATATGATGGTCATTTTTTGATTTTCATGGTTCTAGTTCTTGCAAGATCTCTAACATTTATTTCTCTTTGTTTTTATTTTTATTTCCTTGTTTCATGTGTATTTGGTTATTTAATCAAATCACAAGCCTTTGTCTTGTTTAGCTAACTTAAATAAGTAGGTAAGTGTCATGTTTTTTCTCACCCATGTGGAAAAACCAACACAACACTCCTCGTACATACCCGAGTTAGACATTGCGAAACTCACAAACACATATTATGCCCCTGTCATGTGTTAGTATCTCCCACTGGATAAGAACCATGCAATCCTCCAAGGAAAGCATCCTGCTTACCCAAGTCACGACAATCCAATGAACTTCTACCCAAGTCCATCATCCAAGTCACCAAAAAAATCTTCGTGTCTACACATGCTACCATTGATCATGTGTCCTCGTCTGAACAATCCCAAGATACGGTTGAACACTTAGTTTAGTCCACTCTAGACCACCACAACTCATCTCTGCAAGTGTCATCATCCTTTTGGTTCAAATACCTCATACAGTGTCATACCTCAACAATGTGAAACTCTTTGGCCCAATGAAGACTCTATATCATCAATGTAACATACACATGAAGTCATCTTGTCCATGTCAAAGCACCTGAGCTACACCCATAGTAACTCACCATGACAAGTCACTGGAATTCCATCCACAAGGTTGGAAATCTACCACACAACATATTGTTGTGATTTGGGCTATTTGTGAATCAACTAGAACTCCCAACCTGCCACACCATCAAGTTGCAATAGTCCACCACTCCTCGTTTGGAGAGTCTGTTCCATGTCTCAAACCAAAGACCATCTAACATGTTTCCACCTGTAACTATCACTATAGCTTCCTCTCAGAGTTATCACCCGTGACCTTCCCAGAACAAGAACAAGAAAATGAACAAGAAAAACACTCCTCTAGTGTTGTATCCAAAAATGTGTCTCAAATATGATCCCCTTCTCTTCAAATCCCAAGCTTTGAAAGCATGCCAATTTTCACATGCAAATTTATGTGACTAATTTTCAGATCTGAAAATTGCTTCCTAGTGATCTAACAATAAAATCCTAGCTGTTATAAATAAGAAAAGCAAACCTCAACAATATCCCTAGAAATCTCTTCCACCCATGAATCTGTTGTATACCACTTGTACAACCTACTGACGTCACCTGTCAGCCTGTATGGATCTGTACCTTCCCCTAAAATCAGATACATTATTCACCTCGCATCTATGACCTGCATATATATGCGATTTGTCTCACCTGTGATCTGTGTATATAGGCGATTCATAACACATGTGACCTACGTATATATGCAATTCATCACACATGTGACTTGCATATATACGTGATTTTTCCCACCACAAACCACGTATTGTATGAAAAATTCACTCCACACATGTAACCTTCTTTGCTTATCTCTCATGGGCCAGATTTTCCGCCTTGCATACTTTCCCTTTGCTCAAATCGCCAAGCCTCCTAGCACAAGTGCAGACTCACTTATGCTAGCTCCATCATGTCTCCACACTATGACAATAGAGATGTCACAATGACCTCTCTCCTTTATATACAATCCTTAGGGCTCACCATAGAAGCCCCTCCACAAGTCAACATCAAATTAGGCTTTCCTTGTGGGTGTGAAGCCCCAACACAAACCCACAAAACCCATCACCAAACCCATGAAGCCCACACTCAAATCCAAGGGACCGAAAGTGTGATGTGGTTCCCACAACGATTCCCACATGCCCAAAACCTAGGGTCATGTGAGAATACTTTCTCGAAGCTACAAAAATGAACATGGATTACATGATAATTCATCCGAGTCTAATAAAACTAATTAATTCTAGTTTAATTTTAAGGGAATCCACTCTCTTTAGTAAATGTGTGACTTTCTAGAGGTCAAATATCATGTTGACAATGATGCTCCTACATCAACAAATGATCAAATTGTCAAGAAATTAGAGAATTTTTAGACATGACAACTATTCACTTCCAAAAATTCTACTCTTTTTCAAAGCTTATTTCAAATGAACCATTCAACATCCATATTAGCTCTTTTTCGAACATATCTTCATCGATACTTAGTTCAAAAGTTTTAAATTGAATATTGTAATGATACTAATTTATGCAATATTTATATTTCTTGTATGGTACAATTATTCAGACTTGTGATTGATGGGGGCAATGTTATAATGTGACTCCCTAGACACTCACAAAGTCAGAGACCGCATTCTTATGAGTTGTCATAATTATCTACTAATGAGGTGTTGTCACTATCCATTGATGAGTTTTCAATAAGATCTAGATCTAGAGGTGGTCAAATTCATGTACTATAAATTGATATCATGAGATGAATACACGAGTTTAGAATCACTTAAAACCTTTTTTCCCAAATTTTTGTCTTGTTTCCTCTATTTCTAAACATTGAGGAAGACTAGAAGGATAAGGAAATGCTCCTAAAATTTTGGGAAAATACATTTCAACTAAACACTAAATAGTAAGTTAGATCCAGAAGGAAGTTGAAGACTATGGAATCAAGTTCCTCATCACAGGATGACAAGACTTTCTATTGTTAAAGTTTATCTTATCTTTTGTTTGTGCTTCCACACATCTCATCGATCCTATCAAAATAATTTTTTCCTAGGTATGATAGGGTGGGAACGAGTTGGCACACTAAGATATGAAAAAGGCAAAAAGACAAAAGATTGTAACACTTATTTAGTAACTGGATGGAGATCTTGGCATGTATAAATTTACATTTTATTATTTATATCCTTGAAAATGATTTATTGGTAAAGGGGTCTATGTGTGAATTGTTAAGTTCATATTTCACACATTGTAAACTAGATTTATATTTTCTATTATCAATGGTTTAGCATTGGATATGCTAGCTAACTTTTGGTTATAATTGAAGTGCTTATGCTTCTTAATATTAAAGAGAAATTTTCATGAAAGTTTTATATATCTTTGTAAATTTTTGTCTAATAAAATGAAAAGAAAAACGGTTCTTAAACTAAAGATAGTTGGATTCTTATATATGCATTATGCGATAACAAAGGTTATCTATAGAGGTGAAATATCTCTACTCTTTCCCTTTGTGACTTGTAGACTCGACTATGATTCGATGAAGTATTGCCCTAAGTTATGCTTGTAAATTGGTCATGTTACCATAGAAGATGGGTTGCTTGTAAATTGGTCATGTTACCCTAGAAGATGGGTTAAGTGTAGGCTATAGATTTCACGCTAAGCTATTGATACAAGTTAATAGGAGGTTTTATTTTTCATTTTAAGTTTCTATGGTTTAAAGGGTGATAACACCTTATGTGGGGACAATAGGAGGTTTTATCTTTCATTTTAAGTTTCTATGGTTTAAAGGGTGACACCACCAGATGCGGTGACAATTGTGATCGAGACATGCTTCTATAATGGCTAGGGTGCAGTTTAGTCATGATTGTGTTAAGGGAAACCATGATCACACCTCTAGATGATCAAAAGAGATACTGGTCTATAAAATTGGGAATGGTTAGGGTGTAGTCTAGTCATGCAATGGTTGTGTTGGAAACCATGATCGATAATAAAAAGAGATATTGGTCTATAAAATTGGGAATGAAGGGAAAATATAAAATGATGTTTCCTTTTATATTTTTGTTCACAATTAATTATTATGAAATAAAAACGATGGATAAATTATGAACCTTATATGTATATGTATTATTATTGTTTAAAAAGTGATGAATTTGTTATATTATGTTATTTTGTACTATTATTGTTTAAAAAGTGATTAATTTGTTATAATATGTTAGGTGTTGTGTTAGTTTCGAGGCTGAAGGGAATGATCTTAAAAGGAATGAATGGAGAATGTGGAAAAAGTGATTAATTTGTTATAATATGTTAGGTGTTGTGTTAGATTTGAGGTTGAAGGGAATGCTCTTAAAAGGAATGAATGGAGAATGTGAATTTTAGGTATATATTTTTAAAAGGAATGAATGGAGAATGTGGAATTTTAGGTACATATTTTTACAATAGATTAAGTTATGGAATTAAGTCATGGAATTAGGTTATGAAATGTAGAATTATAATGCATAAATAGAGATTAAATTTAGATGTTTAAATTAGAAGTGTATTAATATATTAGAATTCACAATTTTCTATATAAATAATAAGTTATTCATGTTCTTTAGATTAATTAATGTGTATACTATAGAGTTAGTTATTATAGGCTTGTTTTGGGACCAAATTTTATTTCATGTGAATAAAACTTAGTAGTTGGATTTGATGTTAATCTTAGTGTGTTTATATGTATAATGATTTTTAATTTATTGGTAATTCATTTTTGTTTAGATAAATTTTAGTAAGGGTTTTTTGAACAAGATGATTCTTACATGGAATAATTTTGAATACATAGAGGTTCTAGATTATGAGAACACGACATACAAGTGCAGAATATGTCAACATCCAATACATTTACAAACTACATATCCCAATGCTTGAGCTCATCCCCCGAGGAAAAATAGAACCAAAACAAAAACAAAGAGATGGAAATTTATGGAGGAAACAAGTTCAAATATTGAACTATATAGAAATGAGGTAAATTAGGACCTGCAAGTGTTGATTGAGGGATCCACTCCTTTCTTGGGGGATAAATTTGAATAAATGAATACAAGAATTTTTTCCTTGAGGGAGGTCATGGTAGTTGAAACCCTTCTAGGTGGAACAAAAAGACATCATGAAATGGATAATTCTGATTCAGATAAGGAACTAGTTTCTTCTACAAATTCAAATCTCCCACCTTTTGAATCACAAATAGTTATTGTGGCTCCTTCTTTAGAGGGATGGAATGAGGTTAAAAGGAAGACGAGGAAGAAGTGAAAGATCAAGGATTATTTTATCAATGGAGAAAATGAAATGTACATTATTAATGTAATTTTATTTTTGTAAATGCAGTATGCACAAATACTCTTGTACGTAAAACATGCACTTGTTGTTTTTATTTGTAATGTGCTTTGAGCACCTAAAGAATGTGTTTTTCTTTCTATAATGAAATAGATGATGATAATGTGCATCATCCTTACTCCACAAGTCTTTGGCAAAACATAACTTAAAATTGTTATTTACTTTTATCATTAAATTGTTTAAAAACACAATTAAAAAGTGAATAATTGTTATCGTATTATATAATGACCCTATTCTTAATATTAAGACATCTCTAAATAACTAAATCATTATGATTTAGTACCACTTGAATTAATATATGTATATTTAAGTATATAATGTCCCTATTCTTAATATTAACACACCTCTAAATGACTAAGTCATTATGATTTAGTACCTCTACCTCTTGATTATATATATATATATATATATATATATATATATAGATTTTATAACAATTTATTGAGATATTACTCAAGGGTAGAGTTTCTTAAGTGTAAATTGTTGCTTCCATAGAGAAGTTTCTAATTATCTTTGTTAATTCGATAGAATCATATGAGAATTGTGAACATGTTGAGGTTATGGATGACCATGGAAAGAACCGCATGAGTTATGAGGGTAAGAGTACTTTCAAAATATTATAAACTAGTCCATATCAAATGTGTACAACGAGTTCGTATTCAAGATGAATTAATGGGTAGAAGCATTCTGAATTTTGTATTTGATATTGTTTTAAAAATAAAAATTATCCTTTTTTTTAATAGTGAGAGTTAGTTGTATGTTTAGATTTCATGTGATTTAGTGATGAGGGGTATTATATGGTCAAGAACTAATTGGTACTACTAAATTTCATTAGTTTTTTTTTATTTTTTATTATTTTATTCAATTTTTCATTGAGTTGAAAAGGGATTTTTATAGTTCAATATCCATTTCATGTAAGGTTGAGAAGTGTTGGCAATTGGTATTTAACAAAATAATATTTCAATGTTTAACATAAATAAAATATTTCAATATCCACCTTATATAAGGTTGAGAAGTGCTTTTACTTTATATGTGTATGCTTAACATGGAGTTGACACATAACATTTAAAAAAATATTTTAAACACACACACACACATTGTGAACTAGTGTGTAGATCCGTCTTGGCTTCGGATCTATCATGGGCCAATAGGGATCAAATCCCTTGAGCTGCAAAACTTGAACAAAGATTTAAACATTGAGGGATCTCAACACATGATAGATCCAGAGCGATCTACACTCATTGTCTATTTAAGGTGAAACGTCAAGAACCTAAATCAAGATTTTATTACCTATGGATCACCTTCAAGATTAATTTCCATAAAACTTTATAAATATCATACTAATTAGATAATTGATTGCTAACTCTTTATCTGACTTCCCAAATAATAATATCAAATGATAAGATGTAAAGTACCGATAATTGATTGCTAACTCCTCATCTAATTTCCCAAATAATAATAAGGTATAATAATATCAAGTCATAGGGTAGTTATGTAAATGACCCCTGAATAATAATATCTAGGGTAGTCATGTAAGACCCCTATTCACTTACGATAGACTTGAAAAGGTTACACTTGTGACCCATGTGAACACCATGCTATGAAAATATAGTAAATACGACAAAGTGAGCAAAAAATTCGGCCTTAATCCATCAAATAACTACTTTGCAATGTGCTATCATATCCAAAATCCTCGGTGTAAAGATTCCATTTCCTTCCCATTTACACATTCAAAACACCAATTCAGTTAGCTAAGGCATTTATTTTCCTTCATTTTATTTACCCATTATATGAGTGGTTGGTAAGATATGAGTACGCCTAGGAAGAAGGCTGAGTGAGCATATAATGAGATAAGTTGATACATTAGTACCACAAAAGTGTGTAATTTTCCAGAGAAATTATTAATATTCCTCATAACATACCTTCCCTTAGCTTCATTACTAAGTTCCATCGTTGTAGTCACTGCTTTCCTTGAAATAACGAAATCCATAGCATCCCTCCTCCATTATGTATCAATTATCAGCACAAAGATTGTGTGCTCGTTGGCATTCATACATAGGAATGATATTGAAATAGTTGGGTGGTATTATAAGTAAGATATTCAAGTTTTTCAATGCATAGAGTAGATGGGTGATTAATATCCAGTCTACTAAGTAGCATTGAATGTTGTTCTAAATAGATTATAGGTTATTAGATCTGAATTGTAAGTGAAATATAAATAGTCAAATTTAAAAACTATTGAAATATTATTAACTATAATCCACTTGAAACAACATTCAATAGCAAGCTGGATATTAACAACCCTACAACATTCAATATTAAGTAACAGGCTGGACATTTACAGCCAACAAATGATAGCATGCTTATGTCGATGTACAATATATCAAGCTATTTATTAAAGCAAATTGCAACAGAGAGCTTATACACAAAATTTGAGATGATAGCACGCACAATGTCAAAAAAAAAAACCATAAATAGCTTGCCCAGTCAATCTTGGTAAGGTTTTTTTCATTTAGTATACTTGCAAAACATCAGTGCGTTATCCCGCAACTTACAAATAAGTGGCCCCAGTTCTATATGGATGGAGAAAATCAGGAGCATGCTCTCCAATGTTTAAAAAAGACTATAAAGGATTAATATTACCGATGAGTCAAACTGGGGACTCATGCATATTGATCTTAAACCCTATGTAATGAGTGAAAAAG
The DNA here is from genome assembly GCA_009831015.1 of Picea engelmannii. NCBI lineage: Eukaryota > Viridiplantae > Streptophyta > Pinopsida > Pinales > Pinaceae > Picea > Picea engelmannii. Next base: position 63,379 of record ML836332.1, on the reverse strand, counting down.
ACGGGAAAAGATTATCCCCTCCCGAAACCCTTGAAGATCAAGGACGCGTATAACAACTCGTTCCATGTATCAGGCACTCCCGGTAAACACCAATGACTGCAATCTCCAAACTGCAGGGGATACTTCCTCTGCTGACTACTGAAATCACTTCTGTAAACTGAAGGATGACCATCTTTGCGAAACTCTGACATTCCTGTGATGTCCAACAATGTAACTGGAATCCTTGTCCTCTTGAGAACTTGCTTCACTATTGCCACCTCAGGAGGCACAGGAGGTCTGTATCCTATAACTTGCACTGGATCCCTCTGGTTGTAGCACCGTTGTCCATTTGGGTCATTCCAATAACTGGGGCTGCAAAATTAATTCCACAAATTTCATATATCATTCACTATAACTGAAAAATAGCAAAATAGATATTTGCTTATAGACACTGTATTGTCTTTGCATAACCAATGTTTACCTGTCATGTTTCGGGGAGGTGGTCCTATAGAAAACAAGTGATTTTCCTGGATCGATGTTTGCAGATATCCAGTTTGCCCACGTTGTCAAGGCTTTCCTGTACCCAAGCATTGGATCCATGTTTCTGTGAAGT
>ML836332.1:35596-62687 GCA_009831015.1 Picea engelmannii | reverse complement strand
ATAAATATTGCATAAATTAGTATCATTACAATATTCAATTTAAAACTTTTGAACTAAGTATCGATGAAGATATGTTCGAAAAAGAGCTAATATGGATGTTGAATGGTTCATTTGAAATAAGCTTTGAAAAAGAGTAGAATTTTTGGAAGTGAATAGTTGTCATGTCTAAAAATTCTCTAATTTCTTGACAATTTGATCATTTGTTGATGTAGGAGCATCATTGTCAACATGATATTTGACCTCTAGAAAGTCACACATTTACTAAAGAGAGTGGATTCCCTTAAAATTAAACTAGAATTAATTAGTTTTATTAGACTCGGATGAATTATCATGTAATCCATGTTCATTTTTGTAGCTTCGAGAAAGTATTCTCACATGACCCTAGGTTTTGGGCATGTGGGAATCGTTGTGGGAACCACATCACACTTTCGGTCCCTTGGATTTGAGTGTGGGCTTCATGGGTTTGGTGATGGGTTTTGTGGGTTTGTGTTGGGGCTTCACACCCACAAGGAAAGCCTAATTTGATGTTGACTTGTGGAGGGGCTTCTATGGTGAGCCCTAAGGATTGTATATAAAGGAGAGAGGTCATTGTGACATCTCTATTGTCATAGTGTGGAGACATGATGGAGCTAGCATAAGTGAGTCTGCACTTGTGCTAGGAGGCTTGGCGATTTGAGCAAAGGGAAAGTATGCAAGGCGGAAAATCTGGCCCATGAGAGATAAGCAAAGAAGGTTACATGTGTGGAGTGAATTTTTCATACAATACGTGGTTTGTGGTGGGAAAAATCACGTATATATGCAAGTCACATGTGTGATGAATTGCATATATACGTAGGTCACATGTGTTATGAATCGCCTATATACACAGATCACAGGTGAGACAAATCGCATATATATGCAGGTCATAGATGCGAGGTGAATAATGTATCTGATTTTAGGGGAAGGTACAGATCCATACAGGCTGACAGGTGACGTCAGTAGGTTGTACAAGTGGTATACAACAGATTCATGGGTGGAAGAGATTTCTAGGGATATTGTTGAGGTTTGCTTTTCTTATTTATAACAGCTAGGATTTTATTGTTAGATCACTAGGAAGCAATTTTCAGATCTGAAAATTAGTCACATAAATTTGCATGTGAAAATTGGCATGCTTTCAAAGCTTGGGATTTGAAGAGAAGGGGATCATATTTGAGACACATTTTTGGATACAACACTAGAGGAGTGTTTTTCTTGTTCATTTTCTTGTTCTTGTTCTGGGAAGGTCACGGGTGATAACTCTGAGAGGAAGCTATAGTGATAGTTACAGGTGGAAACATGTTAGATGGTCTTTGGTTTGAGACATGGAACAGACTCTCCAAACGAGGAGTGGTGGACTATTGCAACTTGATGGTGTGGCAGGTTGGGAGTTCTAGTTGATTCACAAATAGCCCAAATCACAACAATATGTTGTGTGGTAGATTTCCAACCTTGTGGATGGAATTCCAGTGACTTGTCATGGTGAGTTACTATGGGTGTAGCTCAGGTGCTTTGACATGGACAAGATGACTTCATGTGTATGTTACATTGATGATATAGAGTCTTCATTGGGCCAAAGAGTTTCACATTGTTGAGGTATGACACTGTATGAGGTATTTGAACCAAAAGGATGATGACACTTGCAGAGATGAGTTGTGGTGGTCTAGAGTGGACTAAACTAAGTGTTCAACCGTATCTTGGGATTGTTCAGACGAGGACACATGATCAATGGTAGCATGTGTAGACACGAAGATTTTTTTGGTGACTTGGATGATGGACTTGGGTAGAAGTTCATTGGATTGTCGTGACTTGGGTAAGCAGGATGCTTTCCTTGGAGGATTGCATGGTTCTTATCCAGTGGGAGATACTAACACATGACAGGGGCATAATATGTGTTTGTGAGTTTCGCAATGTCTAACTCGGGTATGTACGAGGAGTGTTGTGTTGGTTTTTCCACATGGGTGAGAAAAAACATGACACTTACCTACTTATTTAAGTTAGCTAAACAAGACAAAGGCTTGTGATTTGATTAAATAACCAAATACACATGAAACAAGGAAATAAAAATAAAAACAAAGAGAAATAAATGTTAGAGATCTTGCAAGAACTAGAACCATGAAAATCAAAAAATGACCATCATATAGCTACCAATGGATTAATATATTGATAGGCTAACATTGTAGAGAAAGGAAGGGACTTGTGGATCCCCTCTTCCTCCTTGGGAGGTCTCTTGAGTTCCCTAATAGAGATATCTTCTCTTCATATAATGGAAAATGACAATGGTGAAGAAATACAATGTCAATCCTCTCAAGAGGTGAGTGTAATGGCCCTTGCTATAGTGTTTGAATGATGATTCTCAAAGAAGAATTCTTGCAGCATAACAATAGCTTGAAGTTATTATTTTTCTAGCACATCCATGTCACATATTTATAGTGTCCATTGATGGAAAGATACAATTGGTTCATAGTGTTAACAAGGGACCTTTTAGGGCACTTCCTAGCCCTTGACCAACCTCCAAGCTAGATTTTGCTCATATACGAGTGTCAAATCGTGTTGGGGGTCACAATGTAAGTGGTTGAGGGGTCGACAATATTCATAAATGCGTCGTTCATGAGAAGTGTGCAGATTTTCTTATAGATAGTCATGCATCTTGCGCACAGTGCACGTTGAGGGTTGTGTTAGCCTACAGACTGTGAACGTGCTTCCTTTGGTGAATTTGCGCACTTTAATTTTTGAACCAGGTGTATAGTTTTGTGTCTTTTTGATGGATTTTGGTGTTGTAGGTGGACTAATTATTGTTGGAATTGATGTCTTTCTTCAACCATTGTGTGCAATGTTGAGAAAGATTTTATAGTGATAACAGATGCCCCCTGATGTGTGAGGTTAGGAGCATACGTATAGCCGAAATACATCAAAGTTTATTTTGTTGTGAATGCCATTGTAAGAAAGAGTGAAGAGAGGAACTGCAAGAGAGATCCATTGGAGGGAGAGGAAAAACTATGGGAAGCAATCCTTTCTCTAGGAAGAAAAAATAAAATATGTATACAAACGAGGCGGGCATGCCCTATGCTCATGTCATGACACCAAAATGTGTGTTTGTAACTAAAGATATATGATGTTTTAGATAGTTGCAGTGCCCTTGGGGGGATGTTGATAACGACAGATGACAGTTTTGACTGGTGAAATGGATCTGAAGTGAGTAATGGATGACTATAAGAAGTGTCGATGACTCGTAGGCATTGATGGCCTATCAAATTCAAAGGTCTTCGGTTGGTATAAAACAACTGCAATAGTCGCATAGTAAGACCCACCTTAACATGAGAGTTTGTTGAAGTAAAATGTTATGGGGGTCAACAAAATAAAAAAGAAATGGTGACTCTCTATGTTTCATCTGAGACTCCTCATTGAAAAGGGAATGAGAGTCAATATACTGTCGCCCTTCTGGAAAATGTGTTGATGTCGACAGGAAGGGAAATGTGACATTGAGAAGAAAAAGGACCTATCGAAATCCACTGAGTAATAGGTGATATCAGGTACTGATGGGTAACATGGACGAAGTCAAGACACAATGGGAATTAGGACTGGCCTTGGTTGGGGTGTGGAAGGATGATTGGAATCAACTATAAAACTGGATCTAGTGTCAGGGGGACAACTAGACATGGGGTTAAACTATGTTGGAGGCTGAAAAAGGTGGGGAAACTCAGAGATCCTGGGTACATGGAGTTGGGATACTCATGTTTCGTCCATGATGGCGATATGAAACACTGGGTGGATGCCCCAACCAAGGGCAACATGGGTTGCTTTGCCAGGTAAAAGAAGGCCATCAGGGATGATGACGAAAAAAGATATGTATATGTTTAAAACAAAGGCTTTATACAATTACCAAATAAAATAAAGAATAATTTGGGTTGAGTATACAGATATAGAAATGTGTGCCCCAGTGAAATATGGCTTGGCCTATTTAGGGCACAAGTTTGTGAAAGAGAACTAGTGGAGGGTGGGGGGGGCATCAATGGGTTTCTGTATTGGGTAGATGAATGGAGGATAATCTGTAGATGGGAAAACTGATGGTGTATGAGATGGAGGGATAATGGAACTGCGAGGGTGCAATCAATAGAACCAAGTGTAGGATGGTATGACCCAGGGAGTCCATTGGGAAGGTTAGCAATATGATAAGAAGAAGTATGGGGTTCATTCTCCAAAGTGTAAAAACTATCGGGACTCCCAATCCTAGCGGATGAAAAATAGCATGAGTGTCAAGTTGCCAAGGGGAACTATCAATGGGAAAACTCATGTGGGTGAGAGCGCTACCAGTTGACAGTACCAAAATGTGGCAGAGGTAAAGGTAGTCCAGAACTGGATGTAGGTATCTTAAAGGAAAATGTCAGAGGTTGTGACTGGGATATGCAATTGTTTACAGAGGGAGTAATTACAAGTCAATTTTGAACATATACCTGAAGGGGACGTAAGCTTGTTGAACAAGTATCTGCACACAAAAAACCAAATACCTGATGTGAACAATATCTTATGATAAAGAACATAGAACAATTATTTGATTAAAACTGAAAGTGAGCATGCGTACCTGAATGTGGCATGAGAAAAATGCTTCTCGGGGAAGAGTGCAAATGATAACCCGGGGAATGTGAATGTGTAGATGGAGGGATTAGAATCTCGTGGCCAAGAACGGATCGAAAAACGGATGCTCTGAGCTCCTGTAACAAAGTGTGGAAGCTGGGAAAAAGGATTTATATATGGATGGTGGGCCCACAATACCACCTCATTTGTAATTGACACTATTGTTGATATGACGAGAGAGTTGTGAGGAGATTTTAAGATTACGGCAACGTGAACCTACCGATTTGGGAGCGTCAAGAGATAGGTTAGTGGTCCTATCATCCTGCATGTTGTGAATTTGATAGATTGTGGGTAGGGGTTGTATGGAGGGTCATACATGGGTTTTTAAGGGTAGGGGCCCACAAGTGCGCGAGAAAAGGGGGAATACCCGCACATGTGTGCATGGGTTTAACTCAGTTTTTCGCACATTATGTGTGGTTTTTTTCCTAACATTCATGCACTGAGGAGCACGTAACTGTGGTGAGGATACCTACGCATAATATGTAGTTGTTCCTGAGACAACCGTGCATGTAGGCACATGAGTAGGATAGATAGGTATGTATAGGATGTGTGCCTCTACGAGTGACAGTTGTGCACCCATGTGCGACTGTCAGTAAGACAACTGTGCATTAGTGCGCATCTGTACGGACAACAGTCGCGCATAGGTGCGCAACTGTATGGAGGAAATTCACACACTGTGGGCAGGCTAAGAGGTGTATGAATTTTTTATATTTATGGATTTTGATGTATGATGTGGCTGATCAAATGTTTTTGGGTGGATGTAGGTGATCAGTAGAGTTTAGAGCACGATGTCAGTCCAATGGCGAGAGTGATACTGGGACCAACTGAGAGAGGCTACGAGGGAGCATCCTGGTGTACGCAAACACTTGGCAGCCTGTGGATTGCTGAAGTTTTTTTTTTCACTTTTCTATCCTAAACTTCCATCCAAAGCCTTTACCTATGAACCAATTTATATTATATTTTACCCATTTTTCCATAAATATATTGCTACAAAACTTGTGTATTGAAGGATATTAGATGTAAATTGAGTAATATAAGAAAAAAAGTATTCTTCCTTATGCAATTTTATTTAATTAATTATTATTTTTAATGAGTCGCTACAAAATATCTAACTCTGTAGCAACTCAAATACAATTATGTAGCCACTAAATTGTTTTTCCAACAGAATCATTATTTTGTAGGATTGCAAACACACCAAGATTGAAGCATGACTTGGAGAAGATGCCAAATCAGTACCAGGAGCTCATCACCTATTAGCTCAGGATAAGATTCCTCCAGGTCAACGTAGGAGACAAGTTAACACATGAACAAATGGAAAACCATGTGAGTTGGATCCATGCCAAATCAACAGGTGGTGGAAACTATATTGAATGAGAGAAATCCATGCAACATGTCATGAATTTCTCCATATGTGGGTTGGTAAATTTCATTTCATACAAACACAAATATTCTAGATCTGAATTTCAAATTTGTGTCAAAACAACATAGGCTATTTTTTGGTGTCAATTGCAAGTAAATGAAGGAAAATAGAAAAAATCGAGGACATGGGTTTTATGCAAAACAAGCCCATTCAGGTGATTTGTATGGAAATTTATGAAAAATGGAAATATCTGAGCAATATGAATGATTGTCTAGAATGGATTTTCCCAAATCTTTTGTTGCAACCGGTTTGAGAATACATGAGACTTGGATCTATATGATATTGATTATAATGAATAAATATAGGATATGAGAAACTTCATAGGGAGATATAGGATTATATTGAACTACTGTAAACTCATAATTCTATTCTGACTTAATACAAAGGATTTCTAGTTGTTGTTCAATTTCGTATGTTGTATGCTTTAGTGATATAAGTTCAATTTTATAAGTTTTCTCTCGGTAGCGTTTGTCGAGCCAAGAGGGCCCCTTGAGGAGGAGTGTGTTGATCATTTACTTTACTGTTGGTATTTCTTTCTTATTAAGTTGTGTGATTTACATTTGTGGTTATTTCTTTTATGCAAATTTATTTACTTATGTTTACATAGAAAAAATAAACACAACATACATTAATTGAATAAATGATTGTTATCTCATATGCATGAACTCTCATTGATTTAGATAATTGAAATACTGTAGTTAATAATCCAATAGATTGATGATCTTAAGTTATTATAATTATTCTTGTGTCTTTATTGATCTATTCTTCATCGTTATCAATTACTCTTTTCTTTTTGTAGTTGAAAAAAAACTTTGTTTTTGCAACTAAAGCAATGAACAATTTTTCTTATGCATTATTAATTAGATAGATAGAATAGAGGCTAATACTTGCATATATTTTGCATGCATTTCATTAGTTTACAATCCCTGAGTTGATGATTTAATGTAGAAGAGTTCACCTAATTGAACTAAATGACAAAACCCATGGTCTTTGATGAACACCAAGTTGACCAAATTCACTATCTCTCATCCCAAAATAGATGGACAAACAGAGGTGGTCAACAAGATGATTGTGCATATCTTTTACATGTGAAACTCTAAGAATTCACGTACATGACATGAGAGCCTCTCATATGTTCAACATAGAAATAACAGAGCCCTCCACAACTCTATTGGACATAACCCTTTTCAGGTGTTCTTGGGGTTCCAACTATTGCCCCCCCCCCCATTGATGTACCTCTACCTATTTAAAATTCCTTGATAGAGTCCTCCCATGCTTAGACTAAGGCAAACAAATTAGAAAAATTCATTGAATGGATCCCACACTTCAAAAAATAGGTTCATGATATCTTGGAGAATGTCAATTCCAAGTATAAGCAACAACATGGCCAACATTGAGTTCCTCAAAAGTTTGAAGTTGGTTACAAGGTGTGGTTGTATTTGCAGAAAGAGCACCTCACATGCACCCACATCAAGATTGTACCACTCTAATACAAGCTTATAATCATCACCAAGGTTGTGGGTGAAAATGGTTTTGAATTAAGTATTCCTCATTTGCTTGTCTTGCACCCAGTATTTAATGTGGAGCTGCTTTGACCATATTTCCCACCTCTGCGGGACCCCTCGAAGGTGGATAGACAATTGGCCCATATAGAACTCAATATCAAATGAATTTCACAAGATCCAATGTCTCATATCATCGACACTAGGATGAAGGGAACCTACCAGTAGAACATAAAGTTCTATTGGGTTGTGAAAGCAAGACAACTACAACAAGGAAAGTGGCTCACTAAGGTTCAAATTTAGTAAATTTTTTCCCAACTCATGAGGGAACTTGACGCAATGGGGAGCATTTATTTCTAAGGAGGGAGGATGTATATAATTAGATATTGGTGGCCACCAACCTCTTCCACTAACTCATCATGGTTCCCCATCTTGGTCATTTTTGTTATGATTTTTGGGTCCTAAACTTTCGAGGCCATTTTGAGGCCCTAACGATGTTTTTCGGTCAATCAGGGGGACTAGAAATGCCACAGATTACCTAGGCCCTTACAATAATTTTACTTCTCAATTATATACTTCCAATTAGCTATTAAACACCTCAAACAAAGATTTTATGAAAAAGTTGCACCCTCGAGAAGTTGACACATCAAATAACCACCTTGGGCCTACCAACCTTTTGGCTTTTCACCTCCCAGGGTTAGGGTTTTGGACCTTCAAGGTTCTTCATTTATGTTAAAATTCCATTATTACACTCCATTGTATTATATTTATGTGAATGATATTATAAAACATATATTTCTCTTCAGAGATAAGATACCACCATTCTAGCCAGTCTATGTTCTACAATATTATGGTATTTTATTCATTAATAGAAGTTGGGATTCACTATATTTCTATGTTCTCTTCCTTATTTTAGTTAGTATCCCATTCCATTCTCAATATAATCTAGATCATTTTTACCAAACCTTCTTGACACGTAGTATTCTCATCAGGGGGGTCTTTAAGAAGGGATGATTGACCCTTCTTCATGCCTATTATTCATATTGAGGAGGGGACTAGGAAATGGTCAACCCACTCTTCCTCAAGTGTATTATTCTTGTAAAGGGGGATCTTGAAGAAGTGAATATAAATATAGGTCACTCAAATTTCCTTTAGATTAATATTCTTGTCATGGAGGATCTTAATGAAGTATCAATCAACCCTTCCTCAAGTGTATTATTCTTGTAGAGGGAAAGCTTAAAGAAGGGATGGTTAACTCTTCTTCACACTTAGTGTTTGAGTTGGGAGTATAAGGTGGATGGGTTTGTTGACCCTTCCTCAAAATTATTATTTTCGTCAAGTATTATCCTATTGAAGGGTTAGTTGGCACTTCTTCAATCTTAGTATTCTTCTTTAGCAAGATATTGAATAAGAGATGACATACCCTTCCTCTAAATTAATGTTCTAATAGACTAAGAGTAAGAGGAAGGTTCGATTGACCATTCCTCTAGATAAATATTCCAATTTTCATGGATATTGAAGAAGCATTGGGTGATCCATTCTACAGATTAACATTTTTTATCAATTAGTGTTGCACCAAGGAAATGACTGCAGACTTGTTATCTAACCACTTTTAGACTTGAGGTTCTCTCATACTCCAAGTTCATCACTCATAGGCCCATCCTATTCAAGTGTTCATAAATATTCTATATCTTTCCTTTTGGAAGGTCATGTAGAGGTGTTTCTTGTAGATTATCCCTTTACTCATCATCAATAACTAGTGTGGTTCTCCTATGTATGTTTCTAAGAGGTGTCGTCATCATCGAGTTGTTGTGTGTTGAGTAGGCATCATTCATCATATATGCAAACTACTTCTCCTATTGGTCATTATGAGTAGTGGGTGTTTTATAGAGTAGTTATGAAATGTCCCTACCACCCATCTAAGGGATGAATAATAATAATAATAATACTAATTGTTGTTGTTGTTGTTGTTTGTATAAAATTTGCATAGATTTATTGAATTTAGTGTTTAGTGTTATAAAATCACTTTGTAAAATCTACACATCAATATGAAAGAGCACATTAAATAAGAGAGTTTATATTAACTAATTATATTTATATTGGTTTATGTTCATTTATGTTTTTCTATCACGTTGATTATATTTTTTATGGAATATAACTTATTTATACCAACTTTAGTTAATTTATGTAGAATTTCACTAAACTATATTGATTTGTGATGGTATCTTTGTTGTTTTAGATTAGAAATAATTCCTCTTGAAATGTTAGGTTCTAAATACTATGTAAACTTACTATTCGATGGATTAAAAGTTACTAAAGAAATATTCTACCCAAGTAGAAATCAACTACATAATAGCAAAATCAAATGTGGACATGTCATTGTAAATGTTACTAAGGTTTTTAATGGAGATATTCAATTACCACATGCATCAAGAGGTGAAAACACATTCTTAGAAGAAAAATATTCTTTTATCAAATGGGATGCATCATATATTGGTAGCTACACTAAGTGATCTCTACAACATACTAGGGTAAAGTAAATAACTAGTGTTGATTCTAATAATGGAGTTGAAAAGATTATACATGAATCCAAGTTATCTTTCCTTCTCATAAAAGTCATATTGTCACATAAATGCTCATGTCAGAGAGATTGCATTGCCATAGATCTTATGACACATGTAAAAGAGGAAAAATCTATTGAAGGTAAGTATATGAGATATTTCTCATTTGGTGTGTCGATGAAGGAATTTTCATTATCTTAAAACATTTACTTGTTAGAGTTGAAGCTTAGAAAACTTGTATCTTGGTCAATAAACACAATGGTGGATTTCAAGATAGGTTCAATATTAAGTGTTAAAATCATTAACCAATTTGAAGGTTCACTGACACGAATGAGCCAAAACCAAAACATTAATATCTTTGGAGAAAAGGTGAATCTAGTCCATTAATGTTCTTCAAAGCCAAATTATATTTCCATGAGAATAATTTGAAATGCTATAGTAGGAGAGGGGGTGCACTCTGCTCTACTAGATTGTAATGAATTTGTATTTTTAATCCAAAAAGTCTCCATCCATTGTGAGAAATAATTTTAATTACCAAAAGATTCTCTCTATAGATGGCTTGTAAACTGCTTGCTTGACCTTAGTGATGCCCCCTTAGATGTGATATTAAAGAAAAATGCAAAGGAAAATGGGGTCACATTTTGGTAAGTATTCGAAGTACATCCTCTGCACTTGGTGTATCCACTAATGGATAGTGTAGATTGTGTTGATATGAAAATTATGACAACAATTTTATACAATCCACTAAAACACCAAATTATATGTGTGTCTTCTAAAAGGAGGTTGAGTAAAAAAATTGTAGAAAAATTTGATGAAAGTGCATTCTATGATTAAATGGGAATTACATATTACTTTAATAATTCTTATTTTATAAATTCCATTTCTGTCAATGGTTGAGGGTAATAAGAAGGCTTGTCTCATGAACATAAATTCAAGAAGAGACAATGTATTAAATTCTTTGACATCAAATAAACATGGAGTGTAAATAAGACAACTCTACTTATAATGAAGTTTGACACAGTAGATATCTATTAAAATGCATGGTATCAAGCTTGTGTACTAAAAAGAAGCACTTTATACCACTATAATAATATTCTTTAAAACTATGACTTGAAGGCAGTGGATGGTAATAGTGAACTACAAAATCTAGATCTATTACTATTGTGTTAGTAGCCATTATTAATAATATTGTGGAGAAAAATTTAGATAAGGTGCCACATCCAATGTGTTCAATATGTTTAGATGGATCAAGGGAACCTCTCAAACTATCAGCTTCAATTATTACCTAGGGTTCAATTACTTCACAAAATGGATAATGAGGACATCCAATAGATTGGTCTTCCTCCATTGTCATAATCAAATGTTAGCAAAGTGATGAGAGATCAATTTCTATATGTTGTGTTCATGAAGAATAACTTATATTTAAGGTGTAATGATTGTATTTCAATCATGAACAAGTTTAGGGCCACCATTGATATATCCGAAGTACAATGGTTGCAAGAAGTTCAAACAACCAATAATAATTGTCTTGGAAGTTGTCAAAATATATACTATGCCCATAGATTAACTTTAGAGAAGAGACCAAGGACTTGCTTGAGCATTGTGTATGACAAGATGGATAATTCATAGACTTTTAAAAAAAAGATATTAATAATGTCATGAATCTCCACATTTCTTTAATTGGTATGATCACACATGGATATAAGGCTAGGGGATTTAGGCACTTCAAACTTTTCATTTTGGATATGGGTATAAAGGATATCAAGGAACCAGTGGATGATCAATTTAGGGATTTATTTTACAAGAGGGGAACATCAAACCACCCATTTCATAAATATCTATTACAATTTGAATCTTATGAAAAATGTTTTCTTTATGGGAAAGACGATATCCAAGTACTTGAGATAAATGTTGATCATACAATCTTTTACATATCAAATAGAAAATCGTCACTAGTATTATTACTACAAATGGATAACTGTTCGAGAAATAAAAAAAATCACTATGTGTTTGTATTTTTATCCCTTTTAACATTAAGGAGGGTGTTTGACATTGTTGAAGTTGGTTTCCTCCCCATGGGACACAGACCTAAATACATGGATATAAGTTATGGGAGTTTATTAGGAAAATTAAAGTGAAATGAAATATTCACTACCAAAGATGATGGACACTTATAAGACATGTGAGGACTACAAATGAGGACATGTATAGAATGCACCAATGTGTTACACTTTGAAACACACCAAACTATGAACTCTATTAGAACCTCTGCAAAGAAAAATATATGTAAATTTAAATTGCAGAGGTTTGCATTTCTATTTCGTTGATAAAATCTATATTGGTTTGTTTTTACATATATACACATTGAGGCACATTCATCTGTGTGGTGCACCGATTTGAAGACAAAATAATTTTTTAAATATATAGTTTACTAAGTGTTTTTACATATAATTGTACCGGTGCACTTTGTAGTGCACTGGTATGGTATATACAATGAAAAACCACAGTAAAAAAAGAGAGGGAATTTGATTTTTTGAAATGTATTTGTTTATAAGTTAAAACACTATTCATTATTTCATTTTTTTGGAAGAATTTAGAGGGAATATTTGTGGGAGAGAGATTTACCACGAAAGACTTTGGGGTGGGTAGATTATTTTGAAGAGAAAAATTTGGAAGGGATCCGTAGGGCTCATACAAATCTGCAGAGAAGAAATTTTAGGTATGTGATTTTATTCTACTGATCATTTCAATATTTCCCTATTTGATTCAAACTATTTCCAATGCATGTTAAAAAAATATAAGGGTTTTATAGTTAGCTTTGGCACTAGAATCCCTTTCTTTCTTGTTGTTTCTTTTGGTTCCCACATTTTTTAACAAATATATTTTTATAGGGTTTAATTTTTTAAACAATAGATTCTTTTAGGGTTTATTTAGTTGCATATGGGGAATTCGGTATCCATTTCAATGGTATCACTCATTGCATCAGATCCCAAACCCTGTCAACCTTGTTGTAGTCAATGATTGTATAAAAAAACGTTTTTGCGGTAGGAAGTACACATTGTACAGGAAAATTGCACCAAGGCGTACTATACAGAGGTAGTGACCTGGTTCTTACTCTATAGAAAAGTGCATCGGGGCACATATATCTGTTAAAAACACCGATTGGTCGAAAATATAAATAGCGTTGATTTTAGTATCATGTGTATGGATTAGAGTTGTGCAATGACTAATGGTACACACTGGTGTGCATATATTTTTCACACCCCAGGGTGTTCTCTTTAATGATGTGCATCGAAATACTAGATTGTATAAAAATTTTATAATTTCTATTTCTAATGATTCCTGATTTAGTTTTATACAAGATGGATGATAGAAGTTCAAAGAAAACATCTTATTGCAGTGAGTGCAATGGTAACTCATCCCAAGAAGAGAGGGAGGCAAGTTCTTTAAGTTTTATTAAAAATTCAATCTATTTGAAATATTTGTAAGTTTAAATTAATGATGTTTATTGGTTAATGCATGTCATGAAGAGCAAAAACTTGAAGAAAATCGATATGATTGTTCACAATTTGAGTGAAAAAGAGTGTAAAATATTTATGGAAATGTTTCAAAGAGAGGAAACAAGTGGATCAGAAGGTAATCAACATTAGTTTTTATTTGACTTTTTACTAAAAATGAATTTCTTAACTTTAATCCTTGACAAGTTTTAAACACTCAATTTCACATTTTTTTAATATTATGTAGGGACGAATAGAGAGGGAATGGAATCTCATCCTAAGAGGAAAAAAATTCTTGAGGATGTAAATGATGATAACAACTTGGTATTTAGTTCATCTAGAGTGGTGCTTGAAGTTAATGAGGGGGGGAGTTTTTTACAGATCTTTGAGGGATATAATGGAAAGAACGTATAAATGTACTTTCCACTTACAATACAAAAATCAATCCAGTGACTCCAATAATCAGGTTATACATACATTACATGGAGTGTTTCTGGAGCCATGGTCAATGATACCCATGAGACTTGCAATAGAAAAAACTTACAATAACAAAAAAAAAAATCATATAACAAGTATTATTACTAAAAATGTTTTTCTATAATATGTTTCAATAATTTCCCAAATGGGTTGGATCCAATGGTAGAAAGTGAGGAGTTTTTCACCATTGGGCAAGGTTCAATTCTTGTGAGGGCATAACCTGGAGCCATGGGAGAACCTTGAGGTTGTGGTCGAACGTGTGGTTGCACCCAAATATATTATATTAAAAAATAGCATGACCCATGCAAACATAAGTTGATCAAATCCCACCCCATGTACACCAATTTATATAGTCAAATCTCGTTAGCATGATTGGTTTTGATGGGCCTTGTTCTAAATAGTGACCCAAGTTTGAACCCACCAGGAGGAGACACCAAAAAATACAGCCAGCTAAGGCTTGGTGTGGCCCAAGATGGGTGCGATTCCCGAGTGATTTTGACAGTTTAGATGCCCCTGGGTCAAAGTTTCTGAGCCACGAGCTAGTCTGACAAGTCATAGACATGCTAGGAAAAAAACAAAAAAATGTTCCAATAATTACCAAATTAATTTTATTTTCTAGATTTACTTTCACGCCCATTTAAAATAAATTATTGTGCTTTTTTGTTTTTCAGGAACATGAAAATTCCAAGTGAAAAACGAGAGGAAAACCAATACATATTAGTAGGGATGTCCAAAAACGTGTACAAGGAGATGGTAAAACAAATGAACATAATTTCATCACAGGAGGATGCATCCCAAAAACAATTTGCATCAAATGTATGTGATCATTTGTTTATTTTTTTATGTACATTGAATTTATTTATCACATTAAATACTGGAACCCAATCAGCACATAAGACATGACAACAAGCAAGAAAAGCTCGTTGATTGCAAATTTTGTGAGTACTTACATTTTTTACGTTACTTAAGTTTTCATATTTGTTATGATCTTTATATTTAAATAATTAATTTACACTCGTCCATAGATGTCTTCTAATAGATGCTAACATATAAAGAAGAGCCAACTGAACAATTTATTAAAATTGGGTTAAGTGAGGGTTGTGAGTATATGTTGAAGTATCGAGGTTTAATTGAACAATTTGTAAGTATTTATGTTGTTTAACTTCCATTGTTTTATAATTATTGGAACAATAAGAAACCTTTATATTAATTAGATTGAGTATGCTTTGTCATGGCGTATTAAACATGCAAGAAACAAAGTATGGAGAGGAGCCAATAGAAGATATTTTGGCACATGACATGAGACAAAGCTTTAAAAGCATGTGTATGGTTTATGAATCACTCATTTATATGGTTTTCTTTTTTATTTACGCAATCATGTATATTCTACTATATTATAATTGTAGACTTACTTATTACACTTTATTTCTATGTTTGTATATGGAACATGAACAGTTGGAACATCAAAAACAAGTCGAGAAAGAAAACATCCATTTAAATAACCAAAGTATAATATCGCCTACAACTTCTTAAGAAATGAGGGATGCACGTAGCTCAAGAGATGATACCAGTTCAAGTGATGAATGGCAATCAACATAATTGAATGTTATTGAAAGTTGTATGTTTTGGAATACATGTCTATAAAAATAAGGGTTTTTTTCTTAATGTAGTGGATATAATGTCCCAATTGCATGACGACATGTTACCAATAAGTATAAAAATTACATATTGGTTCCATTTTGATTATTGTGGACCTTTATATTATCCCATTTTGTTTGACCATGGGTCTCTTATTCATGTATAATAAAATGGGTTTCTTATTTTATTGCATTGTCAAATGTTGCAAAATGTTGAGTTCTTGATTAATTAATATGAGAATGGTTTAGAATTAATGCAATCATTATATCAAAATGCAATAAAAATAATATAAAAACAATATTATTATAAAAAATATTTGTACAAAAGAAAAAAGTTAAAATATATGCATATCGGTGCATTCTTATGAACTCACAAAATGGTACATGAAATAATACAAAAATCAAGATTTTTTAAGGGGTTATATGCACTGATGCATATTAAGCATACTTAAGAACTCGTGCATATTAATTATACTAAAGCATTGATGCATATAACATGTGATAATATATATTGTTTTAGAATTTTACGGTCAGCACGTGATAATTACACACTGGTTCTCTAATGTAACATCTCGCTCTTGCGCGCATTGAGCAAACTTATTCTTTGAGGACACTTGCTTGCAAGTGATCCAGATTATTATACTATTGGGCATTTGATTGTGATTATGAGACAATATGGATATGATGACATGTTATTTTGTTGTATTGATATAGGCAGGTGCTATTGACTCGGTTCTCTTGAGTGTGCAGGATTTTGGACCTCGAGGATGCAGAGGCATCGATGAAACCCTTGGACTCTAGATCGATTTAGAGAGTGGACTATTGGGGTTTGATTGTTGTATATATGACATATGTGCATCTGTTTAGATGTTATGATTATGGATTTTATTTCTGACATGATTCGTTGATGACGTAGGCTGACGATAGCTTGTCGACCAGACTCACATGTAGAATAGAGGGGTCACGCACGACTACTAGAGAGGTTGAGGGAGAGATGTGGACAACAACCCTTCCACGGCCTACTAGCACTCTCGTCGTGGCTCGAACTGTAGGTTAACGATTACCTAGTTCGAGAATACCCACGATGTCGTGAGGGAAGACTACGATAGTCACTCATGATGATTCTAAGGGGCACGCAATAAGGCATGGGACTTATTCCTTAGAGGCATTTAGTTTCCCACAATATCACCTCACGGAGTATTGACTCCAGGGGTTTTTGATGTCTACAAAGTCAGTCAAGAGACGAGTGGCACCCTTGGAGCATGTAGTGCATCCTGAAGGGCACGTCATGCAAGGGAAATATAAAGAGGGGAGTGGCACCCTTGGAGCACGTAGTGCGTGCTGAGGGGAACGTTGCACCAGGGAAGTAGAATGAGGCAAGTGCCACCCTTAGAGAACCTTGTGCATCCTGAAGGGCATGACGCGTTGTTAACTACTAAGTGAATAAACCTAGATGGCCTTAGAACGAATGATGTGATGAGAAATAAAAAATAAAATAAAAAATCCCTAATTAAAATGTCGCCTAGCCTCGAAAATTAAAATCTAGGTCTAAAGTAATACTTGTGGTAAAAAAAATAAAAATAATAATAATCATTTTTAAACATGTGACAAAAGGGGGTAAGAAACTTAATTAAATTATTAAAATCAAATTACTTTAGGGGATTAAATTTTAAAAAGGGGGGGGGGGATTGATTGTTTTGTTACATATGCTAATTAAACATTTATTAATTAAAAAGAAAAAGGGGAAAAGGGTAATTTCCTACACTTGCTAATTTGAGTTTTAGATAAAAAGGGAAAGATGGAAATTTAAAAGAATTAGGAAACTAAGGGAAAAAGGAGGGAAACATAAAGAGAAAGGGAGACATAAGGAAAAAGAAGAATGACTAACTTAGCAATGTATATTTTCATTAAGAACTTTCTAAATTGAACTCAACTAGTAATTAGTAAGGGGGTAAGTCATTAAAATGTGTAAGGGAATATGAGGACACCTAGGAGCGATTCTAGGAATGATTTTAGGTGGGTGAGGGAAATAGGATTAATTAAATAATTAATGAAATTAATTTCTGGTGCAACGAAGGGGATGGGTGACACATGTACGGGGAGGATTTTTCTGAATTAAAATTTTGAACAATAAATTAAAAGGGAATTTGGGAAAGAAAATGACTTCGAAACTCTATATAAAGGAGGGAGGAGGAGGATGGTGGATCTCTTATTTCATGCATAACGTTACACTGCAGAATTTTAGACTTGACTGACTTATCTTGTGGGAGTTGGGATACCCATCTCGGTGAGGAGTGGTAGCTCGGCCTTGCGAGGTGAGCTGGGAGCTAGTTGTTCTTTGTTTTATTGTGCGTGCCCCCTTTACGACTCGGGGGGGCTAAGGGGGAAGAAGATTACCCCTAGCGTTGGCTGGGAGGTACCTGCGAAGTCTCATTGGTCAACAAGCAGGAGATGCACGGAGCGCACAGGACAATGACTCGGAGCGAGCGACTTGGGATACAGTACGCTTGCTCTTATTCTGCATGGTAGATCATTATTGACCTTACATTTTCATTTATGTACTTTTAGCTATGTAAAGAAGGTGTTGGACTTAACATTTTAATTCAGAACTTATTTCCCCATAGCCTTAAGCTCATTGTTTGACCTGATTCCCTTGGCATTTGATCCCTGAATGTTGTGACTCTCCTATTAGTTTTATTGAGTTATTGTGAAGAGTTGTGCTTTACTTCGTCCTCGTCCCTAGATCATCAGTCCATGCCTGAGAAGTAGGCCAGGAGACGGATCAACAACTGTCACTTTGGTGTTAATAGACCTATAGATCCTAATGCCTTGCTTTTATGTGCGTGGATGATGAGCAAAGGATGTGTTGTTGAGTCGTCTACTCCTGTTGATTATTTTTCACTGATTGATGGTCATTGTGCCTTCTTTTGTTGAGTAATTTTGACATTGTTAGCATTCCTATCCCCTAATTTTTTTGTTAACTCTGTGTTTTCCCTACGTCTTGGTGGACAATTTACTTATCTTTTTACTATGAATTTTATCCTTACAACTCGTGAATTTTCACTCTGCAATTTAATACCTCGACTGTAATTTTTCCTCTACAATTTCATTGTGTTTTAAGGCGAATTTACCTTGCATTCTGACCCATCTGGCCAACGATCTTCCTATGCATTTTAATCTTTTTTAAAGGCAATTTTTTCCCTCCGTTTTCATACATCTGGAATGTGTTTATTCTCTACAATTCAACACACTCATCCATGCAATTTTTAACTCTACGTTTTTATATATATTGCTGGATAATTTAAGTCTGTGTGGTAATATGTTCCTAGCAACTTAATTATGTGTTGTATCTTATTTGATGGCAATACTATCTGCATTTCAACACCCTCAACCACAATTTTTTTGGAAATCAAGGAATACCCAAATGCTCACAGTTTACGTAACTAAACAAATATTGTTTGAACTCTAGATGTTAACAGGTCTTATCATCACACAATCTCTGTGTCATAACTTAAGGCATTGGCGGGTCCTTTTGGACCAATCTCTAGATATCTGAATTCTCCTATGGATCCCCATCGTCTCTGTTTTTTTTCTTTCCTTTCGACAAACATATGTTTGAGCTTATCAATTTGGATGTATTCAAGTTTATGGTCTCTCTCTCGTCGTCTTACTCCAATGACAAGGATAAAGTTGTTTGACATTATTCTCTAACACAAGATGTATCTTCTGTAACTCATTTAGTCATTCATGAAACTAATGTTTTCAATTTTCCTTTGCAAATTGCCACTTCACCTTCTCTAGTGAAGCATCTCCTTTTCCATGGAAGGTCGCACCAACTATTGATCCTCTGTTATCTTTCAGTGAGTTATATACACACCAAAAAAGGGGGCGTGAGCCCACATACTATAATTTCTTCTATTATTGTCTTCATTTTCTCTCAGATTCCATGGGGTCTTAATATACTCCTGGGTATTTATCTCGGCATTTAGTGTCCTCCCTGATGAACACCCCCCTGCATTTTTACTTTACATGTGAAAATTAACAAACGGTGCCAATTCGATTTACTGTGCAAAATTTGATTTATTGTGCAAAATTTATAGTACCAATTTACTCTGCCAAATTTTGCACACCAATGTTACACCTGTGTTTTTACTCTAACTGACGGAGAATATATTTATGGCTATGTGTTAAAATTAACTTATATCAACGCCAATGCTTTATAAGACTGTGTATCAGTACATTTTTGGACTTCATATTACTTATATCAACCAATGATTTAATGGGGCACCCTACATTGTCTATGTGCACATCGACTTTATCCTGCGACTCAACCTTGACACATGTTAAACCCTGCGATCGTTTACATATTTACCCTGCGATTTTTGTCTACTTAAATCTGTGTTTCATATCTCTACAACTTCGCATTTCTGGGTAACTCTGCCTTGTCAACGCTTTATGAAATGATAACTGGTTAATTCCTTTACACAGGATTAAATCTGTCTTAATGGACAACAACTTATATTTACTGATAGCGAATTTTAAGGTCAACGATTTAATGAATGCATGCAATGATAACAAATTAATGATCTAGTATATCCCAGTGTCTATCGCAGGATGTCTATTATGATGTTTGAATTTTACTTGTATGGTGATAAGCACCAGGTCACTTGTTAGTTTATTTTTAGATTTTTATTTATTTATCTATATTTTTAAGAGGCAAAGAGTTTTTCTTTCTTTTATTTTGTCGTTAATAATGTTTCATTATTAAGAGAATCTTCATAACCTTGTTGTTCATGTGAATATGAATAGGCTTTGTGTTTTTAGGTTATAATTGAGATAATTTGAAGATAAGAGGGTGTTTATGTTTAAAAATATTATGAAGACTAAAATTTTTAGTTTCATATTAAGATGTTGGATTCAATTTGAATTCTTATCACAATTTTAAACTTCTTATTTTCTTATCATAGTTTATGTTCTTATCATAACCTATGGATGATCACAGTTCGTTAAAAAGTTTTCAATAATTATTTTACTATATCAATTTTTCGTATCAATTTTCTTATTTATTTATTTTATTTTATTAGTATTTTTTCTTAAAAAGGTGTCACGCCCATCACCTGGTGACGATATGATTCCTAATGAGGGGATCATCGCATGCCTTAGGAGATGGAGGCATTGATAACTTGGTCGGAGTCTGGGATTCACGTTGTGGACGTTGTCGTTGATTGTTGTTAGCGCTTGGGTTATAATGCCTTCATGTGTCTGGTTGTGCACCTTAGAGGTTCTAGTTGCTGACTGTCGAAACCATTGTGTTGGGATTGTGGATGTTGTCCTTTATCTTGTAGGCATTGTCATGACTGTGTCAGGCAGGTAGTCGTTTCTACCTTTGATTTATGGATGTTTCGTCCAATTGCTCGTTGTGACAGTGTGTTGAGTTGTAGTTATTTGTTGTTTATTCTACAAGCATGGTGCTCGTCATCGGATGTGTTGTTTAGCTGTAATCAATGTTGTCTTCCTATCTTTAAAAAAAAAAAATGCACTTTTTGCTACGCTGGGTGTCGTAACGAATGGGGTCGTTACATATGGTATCAAAGTGGGTTCAACCTGCAACTTGGGAACACTTAGGATTTCGTTGACATGATAGTTGATTATAATGTTGCTAATTAAGTTGACTTGTATTCGTGTAGGTAATCATGGTTAGAAGACGTCGCAAAGGCAGATGATGGGGTGCTAGGATTGGAGGCGTGACACCTCCAGTAGACTCCATGCCTGAGGCGTCTAACCCCCAGGGAGATGAACAGGTTGTCAGGTAGTAGAAGATAGCGGTGGGTGATGTGGTTGGTTTGTTGAGGTGTTTCCAGCGGATGTCTGAGGCACTGATTAGTTGTTTGGACAAATATGAGCTAGGGTGTCAGCACCCCCTGAGGGTCCACTACGTGCTCTAGTTGGTATTGGTAGCATTCACCGCAAACTCGAGAAGGTAAAATTTCTCGAGTTCTTTGGTTCCCTAGACAGTGCAGTCGCCGAGGCATGGTTGGAGAATATGCCAGTGTGCTTTTCACTTCACGACCATACCTCCAACATGAAGGTTCACATGGAGGTATTTCAACTGAAGGGGAGCACTCTTCTTTGGTGGAAGACACTCCTGCCATAATTGAACATAACCCTCGAAGACATGTCATGGGAACTATTCGAGGAACAGTTCTGAGAGAGGTACCTATCAGAGGAATTCATTGAGCATCATCTCAACAAGTTCAATGCATTACGATAGGGTGGTCGTACGGTGCCCGAGTATGAGGTTCATTTTATGGAGTTTCTTTGGTATGCTTTGCATCTTAATCCTAAGAAGCTTAAGGTCAACAGGTTCATGTTCATCCTTAATGGTAGCATACGTGCAAAGGTTAAGATTCTGATGCCTCTGACCTTACATGATGTCATCCAGAAGGCCCTCATAGCAAAGGAGGAGCTTATCAGTAGGGGTTAGAGCAGGACTCCAGTGAAACCAGTAAGGCATGTATCATCTGGTACGTCGCAACATCAGACACCAATTAGACATACGCCAGGGTATAATGGATTCCAGAGAGGATCTGATTTCACTACACCTCGATGACCAGTGCCTCAACAACGGAAACCTTATTGGGGAGCATAGCATCAACATCAACAGTTTAGGCCTATTCAGTAGAACAGACCAGGATTCCAGGCCGGTGGGCCATCAACTTCTACTTCGAGTACCAGGAGTATTGGACCGAAGAAGGGGTGTTGGACATGTGGGGATCCACACTACCAGCGTGACTACCCAGTGGAGAGGACTAGAGCGTCTGGATCAGATGGACCCACTACCGTGGGAAATTTGGGCAAGGCCCATCAAATTCATGTAATGGTGAATAATCGCCAGGTAGAGCACCAGTCAACTGTGCTCGAGACTTCAGGTATTGTCTCTAACCAGACCCTTAGTATTTTGATAGATCCTGGTGCTACCGGGAGTTTCATTTATAATGCAATGCTAAAGAGGATTAAGGTAAAGTCTGTCGAATAGGATGATTTTAGCTTTGTAGAGATGGCTTCAGAAGCCAAACAAAAGGTTGGAGGAAAGGTTACAAGTTGTACCCTTAACCTGGGATATTTTATCACCAAGGCCAACCTATACATCATGATCTTAGGATCTTATGACGTTTTGATCGGTATGGATTGGCTGGAATCACATGAGGTGATACTCAACTGTAAGATGAAACAATTGAGATTGGTCGATGATGAGGGACATAGATGAGTGATTGTAGGATGAAACCAGGAAGTTTCCCATAGGTTTATCTTTTCCTTACAGTTACAGAAGATATTTCATAAGGGATGTAAGCTTTATGCAATCCTTGCATTAAATGAAAAAGGAGTAGCAGAAGGTCTAGAACACCTACCGGTGGTGAGAGAGTTTGTAGATGTATTTTTGGAGGATTTACCTAGGATGCCACCGGAGAGGGAATTGGAGTTTACCATATACCTAAAACCAAGGAATGAACCGACAGCTAGAACTCCTTATCAGATGTCAACCTTGGAGTTACAGGAGTTGAGAATGCAACTGAAGGAGTTGCTAGACCCAGGACTTATACGACCGTGTGTGTCACTATGGGGTGTGCCTATTATTTTCATATGAAAGAAGGATGGGTCGTGGAGACTCTGCATTGACTACTATCAATTGAACAAGGCAATGATCAAGAATCAGTATCCATTGCAAAGGATTGATGATTTGTTCGATCAGATGAAGGGTACAATGGTGTTTTCCAAGATTGATTTGTGATCAGGGTATCACCAATTATGGATCAATGAGGACAACATTCCTAAGATGGCCTTTAAGATGAGTTTTGGACATTACGAGTTTACTAATTTACCATTTGGACTGACAAACGCCTCGGGGCTATTTATGAGTTTGATGAATGGGGTGTTCCGCAAGTACTTGGACAAGTTTGTCCAAGTGTTCATTGAAGATATTTTGATTTACTCTCGGATGATGGAGGAGCATGATGAGCACTTGCGCTTGGTAATACAATGTCTGCGAGAGCACAAATTGTATGGGAAGTTTTCCAAATGCTAGTTTTATCAATCGAGGATTCACTACTTAGAGAATGTCATCTCTGGTGAAGGTATCATCGTGGATCCAGCAAAGGTCGAGGCTATTATGAAATGGCCTGCGCCGACAGATGTCTCAGGAGTGCGTAGATTCACGGGTTTAGCAGGATACTATCAATGGTTCATCGAGGGATTTCCAAAGATATCAATTCCGATCACGGAATTACAGAAGAAGAACAAGAAGTTTGTTTGGACCGAGAAATGCACAGAAGCATTTCGGAGGCTCAAAGAGTGGTTGACAACAACATCGATACTAAAGATCCCTGACATGGACGCAGAATTCTTGGTATGAACTGACGCATCCAAGGAAGGCTTAGGCGGAGTCTTGATGCAAGACAATCGAGTGATCACTTACATCTCGAGGAAACTGAGAAGGAATGAGGAGAACTATGAGACGCATGATTTGGAGTTGTTAGCCATTGTATATGCCTTGAAGGTTTGGAGAACTACCTTGTTGGACAAAAATTTGAACTAAAGACGGACCACTGTGGACTACAACACATCTTTACGCAAAGCGACCTAAACGCATGACAATGACGTTGGTTGGAATGTCTTAGCGAGTACGATTTCGAGATTTCTTACATAAAAGGAATACTGAACCAAGTGGCAGATGCATTTAGTCGGAGACCACACATATTTTCATTGTTTCCTCTTCAGACGAATCTATGTGAAAAGATTCTAACTTTACAGCGTGACGGTGACTGGTACAAAGAGGTGAAGGATTTTATCAGACAAAAAACAATGATGCCACCAAGATTTGAAGGATTTACGTTTGACAACGATGGACTATTGAGGTTTAAAAATCAGATTTGTGTACCACCGAACAACGACTTGAGGAGTTTGATCCTAGATGAGGCTCACAAAGCAGTGTACATGGCTCACTCGGGAGTCACGAAGATGAGGGTGGACCTTAAACCCTTATTCTTATGGAAAGGAATGAAGGCGGACATAGTCAACTATGTGGCCAGATGTCTAGAATGTCAGTAGGTAAAGGATGGACATAGACATCCAAAAGGATTATTACAACCACACGCTATTCTGGAATAAAAATGGGAGGTCATTTCGATGGATTTCATTGTTGGATTTCCATTGACGACAAGGAGACATGACTTGATTTTTGTGGTAGTCGACACTCTGACAAAGAGTCCTCAATTTATTCTTGTTCATATGACGTATCAGGCACCTGACATAGCTAGAGTTTTCATCAGTGAGATTGTGAGGTTGCATGGAGATCCTAACAAGATTACATCCGATCAAGGATCAATGTTTACCGGATGATTTTGAACTAGTTTCCAAGATGCCTTGGGAACCCAACTTAACTTTAGTACTGCGTATCACCTAGAGACTGACGGGAAGACCGAATGAACAAACCAAATCTTTGAAGACATGTTTCACATGTACGTGATGGACCAACAAAAGCGTTGGGAAGAATTCTTGCCACTGGTATAATTTGCTTGTAACAACAGTTACCAAAGCACCATTAAGATGGTGCCTTTCGAGTTCCTTTATGGGCGGCCATGTCAGACGCCCTTGAGTTGGGATCATCTTGAGGATAGGGTCCTGGTGGGACCAGAAGCGATCCAAGAAATGGAATATCAAATGAAAACAATAATACAAAGGATCAAAGAAGCACATGATCAACAAAAGAATTATGTTGATGCCCATTGTGTAGACCGTAGTTACGAAGTTGGCGATCGAGTCTTCTTGTGGGTAAAACCACATAAGAGTTCGATTAATTTTAAAAAGGGAGCTAAAATCTCTCCTAGGTTCATGGGACCTTTTGAGATTGTTGAGAGAAAGGGGCCCATGGCCTATCGACTAGCCTTGCCTAATTCTTTGAGGCGTATGCACGATGTTTTTCACATATCTGTTTTGAGACATTATATTAGTGATCCTACACATGTTATTGACATGAGTTCCTTGCAAGTATCGAATGAGGGGGTGCTCACGGCTGAGTTGATCCACATCCTGAATCATCGCATTCGACAACTACGGCGTTGAATAGTAGATCAGGTCAAGGTCTAGTGGGACAACTATAGACTGCACTCAGCGACCTGGGAGGATGCATATGATATGCGCCAACAGTTTCCATTTTTGTTTGATAGATAGACTTATGACTCTATGATACACATTATTTCGGCACTTATATACTGTGAAACTTCAGACGAAGTTTAGACCAAGAGGGGGTGTATGTAACATCCCTCTCTTGCACGCACTGAGTGAACTTATTCTTTGAGGACACTTGCTTACAAGTGATCCACATTATTATACTATTGGGCATTTGATTGTGATTATGAGACAATATGGATATGATGACATGTTATTTTGTTGTATTGATATAGATAGGTGCTATTGACTCAGTTCTCTTGAGTGTGAAAGATTTTGGACCTCGAGGATGCAAAGGCATCGATGAAACCCTTAGACTCTGGATCGAGTCAGGGAGTGGACTATTGAGGTTTGATTGTTGTATATATGACATATGTGCATCTGATTATATGTTATGATTATGGATTTTATTTCTAACATGATCTGTTGATGATGTAGGCTGACGATAGCTTGCCGACTATACTCACATGTGGAGTAGAGGGGTCACACACGACTACCAGAAATGTTGAGGGAGAGGTGTGGACAACAACCCTGCCACAATCTACTGGCACTCTCGTCATGGTTCGAATTGTAGGTTAAAGACTACCTAGTTTGAGAAGACCCACGATGTCGTGAGGGAAAACTGTGACATTTGCTCACAATGATTCTAAGGGGCACGCAATAAGGCAGGGGCCTTATTCCTTAGAGGCCCTTAGTCTCCCACAAGATCACCTGGAAGAGTATTGACTCCAGGGGTTTTTGATGTCTACCAGGTCAGTCAAGAGGCTAGTGGCACCCTTGGAGCACTAATGTGTCCTAGAGGGCACGTCGCGCAAGGGAAACAAAAAGAGGTGAGTGGCACCCTTGGAGCACGTAGTGCGTCCTGAAGGGCACGTCGCACCAGGGAAACAAAATGAGGTGAGTGGCACCCTTGGAGAACCTAGTGTGTCCTGAAAGGCACAACAGATTGTTAACTAATAATTGAATAAACCTAGATGGCCTTAGAACGAATGATGTGATGATAAAGTTAAAAAAAAAAATCCCTAATTAAAATGTTGCCTAGCCGCGAAAATTAAAATCTAGGTATAAAGTAATACTTGTGGTAAAAAAAATAAAAATAGTAATAATCATCTTTAAACATGTG
>ML836332.1:22111-35549 GCA_009831015.1 Picea engelmannii | reverse complement strand
GAATTGATTGTTTTGTTACATATGTTAATTAAAAATTTAATAATTAAAAAGAAAAAGGGGAAAAGGGGTAATTTTCTACACTTGCTAATTTGAGTTTTAGACAAAAGGGGAAAGAGGGAAATTTAAAAGAATTAGGAAACTAAGGGAAAAGGGGGGGAACATAAAGAGAAAGGGAAACATAAGGAAAAAGCAGAATGACTAACTTAGCAAGGTATCGTTCCATTAAGAACTTTCTAAATTGAACTCAACTAGTAATTAGTAAGGGGGTAAGTCATTAAAATGTGTAAGGGAATATGAGGACACCTAGGAGCGATTCTAGGAATTCTTTTAGGTGGGTGATGGAAATAGGAGTAATTAAATAATTAATGAAATTGATTCCTGGTGCAACGAAGGGGATGGGTGACACATGTATGGGGAGGAGTTTTTTGAATTAAATTTTTGAACAATCAATTAAAAGGGAATTTGGGAAAGAAAATGACTTAGAAACTCTATATAAAGGAGGGAGGAGGAGGAGGATGGATCTCTTCTTTCATGCATAACGTTACGCTGCAAAATTTTAGACTTGACTGACTTATCTTATGGGAGTTGGGATAGCCAGCTCAGTGAGGAGTGGTAGCTCGACCTTGCGAGGCGAGCTAGGAGCTAGTTGTTCTCTGTTTTATTGTGCGTGGCCCCTTTGCGGCTTAGGGGGCTAAGGGGGAAGAAGAGTAGCCCTAGAGTTGGCTGGGAGTTACAAGTGAAGTTTCATCGGTCGACAAGCAGGAGCTGCACTAAGCGCGTGCGACAACGACTCAGAGTGAGCGACTTGGGCTACGGTACGCTTGTTGTTATTCTGCATGGTAGATCATTATTGACCTTACATTTTCATTTCTATACTTTTAACTATGTAAAGAATGTGTTGGACTTAGCATTTTAATTGAGAACTTATTTCCCCATAGCCTTAAGCTCATTGCTTGACCTGATTCCCTTGGCATTTGATCCCTGAATGTTGTGACTGTCCTATTGGTTTTATTGAGTTATTGTGAAGATTTGTGCTTTACTTCATCCTCATCCCTAGATCATCATTCCATGCCTGAGCAGTCATCCAAGAGTTGGATATATGGTCGTCACTTTGATGTTAATAGAC
This sequence comes from Picea engelmannii, assembly GCA_009831015.1. Taxonomy (NCBI): domain Eukaryota; kingdom Viridiplantae; phylum Streptophyta; class Pinopsida; order Pinales; family Pinaceae; genus Picea; species Picea engelmannii. The sequence continues at coordinate 34,423 of ML836332.1, read as the reverse complement.
CTATAGATCCTAATGCCCTTCTTTTTTGTGCGTGGATGATGAGCGAAGGATGTGTTGCCCAATCGTCTACCGCTGTTGATTGTTCGTGGCCAATTGATGGTCATTGTGTTGAGTAATTCTGCCATTGTTAGCATTCCTATCCCCTAATTTTTTTTAACTCTATTTTTTCCCTACGTCTTGATGGATGATTTACTTATCTTTTTACTTTGAATTTTGTCCTTACAACTGACGAATTTTCGCTCTGCAATTTAATACCTTGACTATAATTTTTCCTATGCAATTTCATTGTGTTTTAAGGCGAATTTACCTTGCTTTCTGATCCATCTGGCCAATGACCTTCCTATGCATTTTAATCTATTTTAAGGGCAATTTTTTCCCTGCGATTTTGTACATCTGGCATGTGTTTATTCTCTGCACTTCAACATACTCATCCATGAAATTTTTAACTGTGCAATTTTATATATATTGCTGGATAATTTAACTCTGCGTGGTAATACCTTCCTGGCAACTTAATTCTGTTTTTTATCTTATTTGATGGAAATATTCTCTGCATTTCAACACCCTCAACCACGAATTTTTTGGAAATCAAGGAATACCCAAATGCTCACAGTTTATGTAACTAAACGAATATTGTCTGAACAACGGATTATAACAGGTCTTATCATCGCACAATCTCTGTGTCACAACTTAAGGAATTGACGGGTCCTTTTGGACCAATCTCTGGATATCTTAATTCTCCTATGGATCCTCATCGTCTCTGTTGTTTTTTCTTTCCTTCTGACAAACATATGTTCAAGCTTATCAATTTGGATGTCTTCAAGTTTATGGTCTCTCTCCCATCGTCTTATTCCAATGACAAGGATACAGTTGTTCGACATTATTCCCTAATGCCAGATGTATCTTTTGTAACTCATTTAGTCATTCATGAAACTAACGTTTTTTATTTTCTTTTTGCAAATTGCCACTTCACCTTCTCTAGCGAAGCATCTCCTTTTCCATGGAAGGTCACACCAACTATTGATCCTCTTCTATCTTTCAATGAGTTATATACACACAAAAAAGGGGGTGTGAGTGCACATACTATAATTTTTGCTATTATTGTCTTCACTTGCTCTCAGATTCCACGGGGTCTTCATATACTCCTAGGTATTTAACTCAGTGTTTATTGATCTCCCTGATGAACACCCCCCTGCGTTTTTACTTTACATGTGAAAATTAACTTACGATGCCAATTTAATTTACTGTGAAAAATTTAATTTATTGTGCAAAATTTACTGTACCAATTTACTCTCTGCCAAATTTTGCACCCCAATGTTACACCTGCGTTTTTACTCTAACTGGCGTAGAATTTATTTCTGGCTACGTGTTAACATTAACTTATATCAACACTAGCACTTTTATAAGACTGTGTATCAGTACTTTTTTGAACTGCACATTACTTATATCAGCCAACGATTTAATGGGGCACCCTGCGCTGTCTATGTGCACATCGACTTTATCCTGCGACTCAGCCTTGACACATGTTAAACCCTATGATCATTTACATATTTAACCCTACGATTTTTGTCTAATTGAATCTGCGTTTCATATCTCTACAACTCCATGTTACTGGGTAACTCGGCCTTGTCAATGCTTTATGAAATGATAACCGGTTAATTCCTTTACACAAGATTAAATCTGTCTTAATGGACAACAACTTATATTCACTGATAGCGAATTTTAAGGTCATTGATTTAATGAATGCACGCAATGATAACGAATTAATGAACGAGTATATCCCAATGTCTATTGCAGGACATCTATTATGATGTTTGAATTTTACTTGTATGGTGACAAGCACCAGGTCACTTGTTAGTTTATTTTTAGATTTTTTTTTATTTATCTATCTTTTTAAGAGGCAAAGAGTTTTTCTTTCTTTTATTTTCTCGTTAATAATGTTTCACTATTAAGAGCATCTTCATAACATTGTTATTCATGTGAATATGAATAGGCTTTATTCGTTTAGGTTATAATTGAGATAATTTGAAGATAAGAGGGTGTTTATGTTTAAAAATATTATGAAGATTGAAATTTTTAGTTTCATATTAAGATGTTGGATTCAATTTGAATTCTTATCACAATTTTAAACTTCTTATTTCCTTATCATAGTTTATGTTATTATCATAACCTATTGTAACATACCCGCTACCTAAATTTGAATTTTTATGGTCCTCTGTCGGACTCGAATCCCTAAATAACCATGGATACCCAGCATGAGTTGGCTCTTTCTTTCTTCTACATGGCCTTCTGCACCTTGACCGTAGTCTTCCCTGATCCTAATTTCAGGTTATCAGGGTTTCGTCTTTCCCATTGTCAAGGGTTCTTGTACTCTGTAATTCCCGATGGACGATGAACTCCTTTTTGTCCTTAGCCCCTCCCTGGCTAGGCTCCTAGTCCACACGACCATGTACCCAAGACCTTAGCCTTATAGCTTTTCATTTCGTCGGGGTTTCGGGCTTTCTAATATCGAAGTGCATATGCACCTTGGATCCGCGATCCTCCGATTCCCGACGCGCTCCAACGTTCGCTAGTCCCTGGGGGCTAGCCTTTTGGGGTTCATACAACCTCCCTCTATATGACCACCACCTTACCTCTCATCAGAGTTTCGGATTTTCCAACGTCGAAATGCAAACGTCCCCAGGACTCGCGATTCCTCGAATCCCGACGCGCCCCTTTAGCATTATCCCTCCTGACTATAGGCCTCGAACCATATGACCGTTAACCTGTGACCATGGTCTTATCTCTTATCGGAGTTCGGGGTTTCACGTATCGAAATGCACCAAACCTCTTGTCAACAAAATCCTCGATTTCCCGATGCACAGATTCCCGATTTGACGTCACCAGGAAGCCCTTCCTCCGTAAAAAAAATCAATAGCGGTGAGCAGTTGCCAAAATCAACGGTTCCTAATCTCCTTATCCGTTTTTCCGACAGCTGGTTCCCATTCAAGGGGGCTTCCACTGCTCTAGATATGCTAACAATTGTCCCCCACTGATCAGGGTATCGCGTTTCGCATTTTCAAAGTGCACAAACCTCTTGTCATCGGGATCCCCGATTTCCTGATCACCCAAACGCCGATAGACGGATTCCTTGTCGGGCCTTCCTCGATGGCTCCGATCTCTTCCACGTGTATCCTCGAGTGGATAGTCTCGATTCCCCCGGAATTTTGAGACTTTCGATGTCCCGGTTCTTTCGACCTCAGAAATCCCAATTTCCCGAATGCCGATATCCCGATGGCTCCATCTCTCCGACACGCATCCTAAATGGATGGACGGTCCATATTGAGCCTCGGACTCTGCCAAATGCCAAACCAACAAGGCACTTATCTATGTGAGTCTTGATGGTTGCCACTTGTTCCAATCATATGGACGGCTCTGATTGTATCGACGGTTTTCACTATGGATTTCACCGATGACCCAGATTTCTGACATGCGTCCCAAATGGATGGACGGTCCAGATGAGCTCTCGGGGTTCGCGACTTATAGCGACCCGATTCCCTCGACCTTAGGATCTTCGATATGCCGATGGCCAATATCCCGACTCTCTCCAGATCTCTGACACCTGTCCTAAAGGGATGGAAGGTCCAGATGAGTTCTCGGGCTTTGTCAAACGCCAACCCAAAGAGGCGCTTATCTGTCCGATCCGACGGCTGACGGGGAAACGGAGCCAGATCTAACGGTTCAGATTGTCCCACCTTGTGCATTCTCTCACTACTTCGTGGATGTAGGAAGATCAATGGTCCAAATGTTCTCGGGGACCTTGGGGAACCTACGATCCTGATTTCCTCGCTATTCACGAAGATAGAGGGAAAGGGAGCGAGGGGTATGATGCTCCTACTAATTTCGTCAATCTGATGGTCGTGAATGACCATGGGTCTTCCAACAGGATCTCATCCGTCGAATCGTTACTTATCCCTACGCTGCTACCTTGAAACCTTGAGAGGGTCATTTCTCTTCATACAGGGTTATTAAGGCTTGCGCATTCAGGTCTATTTTCTGGGTTCTTGTTGAACCTTTCTAAGGAGGAAATCTCTGTGAAGAGATCTATACCAGGGCATTTCCAGAGGTAGATATGGGTAAAAATATCCACGAGAATGGGCTAGAGGCCTAACTTAGTTCGACTCATGCCTAATTCAATTCATGTACCAACATAAGCCATGCGTGGTCTTTCTGTTATAAGCATATATCTAACATTACTTATCAAAACACTACATAGACATTCTTATACTGTAATTGTTCACCATTTCACAAATTATGAACATATATGTCAGCATATGAATTTCAAGATGCATTATGTGCAAAACACTTATCAGAAATAACTTCAGAAGTGGGTGCAACTGCTGAGAGTGGTGTTCGTTTCCACCCAACCGTAGGCTCAGAGAATCCCAAAGGATTTACCACTAGCCACCTCCGAGCTGAGAACACGATGTTCTGAGACTGCGTCTCTCTGTCTTCCAGTGACCAGGAGCGAAGGTTGCAATCCTTCCTCTCTGCTATCACTCACTCTACCTCCTCCAGAGTTCCCCTCGCGTCTGCCCTTTCAATCACCTCTGCCATACGCCTTATCCTCTCGCGAGGTTGTGTGTGGCATGATTACCCTCGCGTTGATCAAACCTGATGGCTCTATGGATGGGTGGTTCACTATCCCATCCCTCATCAAGCCATCCACCTACCAGTCTGTGAGGCATTGAATTTCAGGGCCAGCGAGCTGCTTTTGGTTCTCCGGGCCAGTGGAGTCCAAATACAGTATTTAATTCTCGGTGGAAGTTAACGCCACCTTTTCAGGTGCCTTCCACTACAATCGTGGTCTCCTTTTCTGCACATCCCCTCATCAGCAGTCCTGCAATAAATTCAGAATGTTATTCACATTCATTGACCTCTTCCTCAAGGTCCATTTACATCACATATTCATATTTATGAGTTTGCCATAGTTCTTGGCCAATCTGGTTATATTTACAAGTTGGGGGAAACAAGGTGTTACAATTCCCTCCCCCTTAAAAGGAACATCGTCCTCGAAGTTCTTATCTACTAACATGAATTGCATTTACAGAAGTAAGCAAAATCGGATACGCCTGTCTCATGGCATCTTCCATCTCCCATGTAGCCTCATCTGGGCCAAAATGTTTCCACTGCACCTTGACTTGTGCAATGGTTTTGTTCCAGAGCAGGGTTTCCTTTCTATCCAATATGCATTAGGGTTCTGGTAAAAATTCTCCCTCCGATTCCACGTGGATCACAGACTAGTCAATTATATGATTAGCATCATGTACATATTTCTTCAGTAATGAAACATGGAAAACATTATGTCCTTTTACTGTGGGAGGAAGTGATAGGCGATAGGCTACAGGTCCCACTCTATCTAGAACGTCAAAGGGTCCACAATACCAGGGTGCCAATTTGGCACAAGCTCCCATTTTCAGGGAACTCCTTCTAGGCTTAATTTTGAGATATACATGGTCTCCTATTTTGAACTCTCTTGGAGTTCTCTTTTGATCGGCGTAACTTTTCTGTCGGTTCTGAGCGACCTTCAGATTTTGTTTTATCTGAGTCACTTGTTGTTCCATCTCTTTCAACATATCGGGTCCAATAGAAATCATGTTTACAGGGTTACTCCAGCTAACTGGAGTATTACACGGCCTACCATAGAGGACCTCGAAGGGACTCATCTTTAAGGATGCTTGGTAGTCGTTGTTGTAAGCAAATTATACCAATGGCAGGTAGTCTTCCCATTTCCTGAATTGATGCATCACATGCATCCTTAACATATCCTATAATATTTGATTCACTCTTTCTGTCTTTCCGTTGGTTTGAGGGTGATAGGCGGTGCTAAACAACAATTTAGTCTCTAATCCCGCCATCAGTGATTTCCAGAAATTGGAAGTAAATTTGGTATCTCTGTCAGATATTATCTCTTTCGGCATACCGTGCAGTCTGAATACCTCTTTCATGAATATCTGGGCGATATCTATTGCCTTATAGTTCGATTTGACGGGGACAAAATGAGCAGACTTGCTCAGTTTATCCACCACCACCATAATGGCATCATTCTGTTTGGTTGAAATCGGTAATCCAGTGATAAAATCCATGGAGATGGTTTCCCATTTCCATTCTGGGATGGGTAAAGGGTGTAATAGTCCTTTTTGGTGTCGATGTTCTTCTTTAACCTGTTGGCACTCTATGCATTGGGCCAAATATTTGGCTATATCCTTCTTAAAGTCGGGCCAATAAAATTGTTTCTGGGTGGCAGAAATCATCTTCTGGTATCCTGGGTGACCGGTTTAGGGTCTTTAATGTAGTTCATCCATGATGAACCTATTCAAGTCGTCACAGTTGGGAATGTACAGTCTATCCCTGTAGGTGAGCAGTCCTCCCTTGGTCATCCGATAGCCTTCATATTTTACTCCAGTGGGTTCTTGTTGTAGGTACAGGGTCACATTTCGAACGAAGGGATCTGTTTCTTTTGCCTTCTTGACTCTGTTCTTAACATCTGTCTCGCAGGTACTCACTGCTGCCAGGTGAATCGTTCTCATGCTTCTGCTGAGGGCATTGGCCACCCTATTCTCTTTCCCTTTAATGTGTTTGATTTCAAAATCAAATTCGCTAAGGAGGGCCATCCATCTAGCTTGTCTAGCATTGAGCTTTGGTTGGTTGAACAAATACTGTAATCCACAGTGATCTGTCATAAGAACAATTTTCTTCCCAAGAGTTAATGCCTCCACATTTTTAAGGCATGCACTATGGCAGCCAATTCTAGATCGTGAGTCACATAGTTGACCTCATGTTCATTCAATTTTCGGGATTCATAGCAGATCACCTTTCCTTCTTGCATGAGGACTCCTCTGAGTCCTTCCTTACAGGCATCTGTGCACACAAGGAAGTTAGCTTCTGGGTCAGCGATTTTCAACACGAGTACATGGGTTAGTAAATGTTTCAAAGTTTGAAATCTTTCTTCACATTGTTGTGTCCACAAGAATTGTGTTCCCTTCTTCTGGAGGGCAGTGATTGGACAACCAATCTTGGAGAAATCTTTTATAAATCTCCTATAGTATCCCACCAATCCCATAAAGGATCTAATGTCTGAGACATCCCTTGGGGTGGGCCATTCCATGATAGACCTGATCTTGTCAGGATCTACTACTACCCCTTCCTTGGAAAGAACATGTCCCAAGTAGTGTATTTGCTTCTGAAAGAAATCACATTTACTGAATTTAGCATAGAGTTGATGCTCTCCTAGCACTTGTAGCACAATTCTAAGATGCTCTTCATGTTCTTCTTTGCTCTTAGATTAGATTAAAATGTCATCAATAAAGACTAGTACAAATTTATCTAAAAATTTACTGAGTACATTGTTCATTAAGCACATGAAAGTGGCAGGGGCATTGGTTAACCCAAATGGCACTACCACAAACTCATAGTGACCATACCGTGTTCGAAAGGCGGTTTTATGGATGTCTTCACCCTTGATTCGGACTTGATGGTAACTCGACCTCAAGTCAATCTTTGAGAAGACAGATGCACCTCCCAACTGATCGAATAGATCATCGATCCTGGGCAACGGGTACTTGTTCTTTACAGTTACTTTATTGAGTTGTCTGTAATCTATGCACAGTCTAAGGGTGCCATCCTTCTTTTTCACAAACAGGACTGGTGCTCCCCATGGGGACATGCTGGGTCGAATATAACCCTTATCCATCATTTCTTTCAATTGCAATTTGAGTTCAACTAACTCAGGAGTGCTCATCCGGTAGGGTGTTCTAGACACCGACACCGCTCCTGGTGCGAATTCTATCGAGAAGTCAATGTCTCTTCTCAGAGGTAGACCCGATACCTCTTCCGGAAATACATCTTTGTATTCTCTCAGGATAGGGTGATCATCAGGGCTTGGTTTTGCACCTTCGGTTGTCTTCAACACCTGTATTTCATATAGGGGACATCCCTTTCGGCAATAGTTCCTCATTTGCAGGGCTGATATTTGTCTCACCGAGACCGGTTTTCGGATCGCTTGAAGGGTTATCCTTTTTCCTTCTTCGCTCACACATTCTAAGGTTTTATAGTAACAGTCCAGTTTGTCTTTATGGGCGGCCAACCAGTCCATACCAATCAACAGATCGTATGATCCCAGGGGTAATACATTAAGGGTTGCTTGGGTGGGGAATTTACCCAACATTAATTGGCAGGCTGGTATGGCCTCTACCACCTTTCTTTTGGTGCTAGTGGCTAATTGTACTAACCATGGCTTAGTTTGTTTTCGTGGCTATAGCTTACACTTATCAATAGCTTTAGGGGCTATATAACTCAAATTTGAACCAGGGTCAATCAAAACAGACACCATATGGTTGAAAATCATACCTTCTATTTCCACCACTGAAGCTTGGTGGTCATCTTGGTTATTATCCAAGGCTGCATAGATCTGCGGCACACTCCTTGCCACATCATTGACCGTGGAAACTTCCTGCATGTTATAAATTTTCTGATTGTTCTATTGTCGGTGTGGACAGTCTCTCCGGAGATGCTCTCCTCCACAATCCCATCATTCCAAAGGTTTCCTCTTTGGGTTATTAGTCTTTACTAGTATAGGTCCAGAAGTTTTATTTCCGTCCACCGAGGGAAAGTTTTGTTGGAGTACACTCCGGGTTGGAAAGTTCATTCTGTGGTTCTTCTTGTAGTTTTTCAATCCCGAGGATTTGCTCCCTTTCTTCTGAAACTTTGAACCATTATTTTGTTTCCAGTCTCCATGAGACTCTGCTCGATGTCCATATTGTTCATGATAATATGTCACCTTTCGTATAGTGTCTTCTAAGGTCTTTGGCTCATCGAATTTGATCCGGTTCCGATACTCCTTGGGTAACCCACTGATGAAGCGTTGTGCCTTCACCTTCTCTGCTTTGATGTAGGGTACATACCTTAGTAAGTCAAGGAATTTATTGACATACTCCTCCATAGTAAGTTGTCCCAGTTTGAGTTCATAAAACTCTTTAGCCTTTTCGTCGAAATACCTTTCCGACAAATACTTCTTCCGTAAGTACTTCTCAAACTGTTTCCAAGACAGGTCCTCCTCGTGGACCCCTTTCATATTCTTAAGGTCTTCCCACCAGATGGAAGCCTTTCCATTCAAATTGAAAGTGGCCACTCAGGCCTTCAAGTTCTCCGAGAAATCATGGACTCTGAAATATTTCTTCAATCCAAGTAGCCAAGCCTCAGCTTCCTCTCCCTTCTTTATCTCGCCATCGAAGGAGGGAGGTTTGGCCTTTTTGAATTCCTCAAATTTATGACTCTTGGAAGTCTTTTGCTTCTTTTGTTTCTTTTGAGAATAGGAACTGGTCCTGCTACTTGAAGAGCCTTCTGAATCACCAGCTTCCTTCTCAGTGGAGTCGTCTGGCACTGGTCCTTTACCTTTGGGGTGGACTTTTCTGGATGTGATTCTCTTAGTGTGGCCACTGACATGACCACGATTCTGCATCTCAGGTTCATGCTGCATTTGTCGCTGTAGGTCGGATAAGCTCTGCAGTAGAACTGCATTAATTTCGGTTTTTTTTTCTTGTTCTTTCATCATCCTTTCATTATCGGCCTTGAATCTTTGCAACTCAACCATGAGACTCCTCACAGTCTCGGCTAGGTCTGGAGGGGTTCCTATAGCTCTTCTCTCGTCAGACTCTTCATCTCTATTGTGGGAGCCTTCTCCCACCTCTTGGTGAGTCACCATACTCTGTGTCTGTAGATTCCCGTGGTTGATCGTCCGCTTGAGTGAAAGACAAATGCTGGTTATTAGTCAAAAGTTAGATATATTTTTAAAATTGCGCATGAATTCATAACTTCTTTCACTTGCATACACGATCGGGTTCTCATTTTCCAATCTTTTAATCCTGGACAAGGGAGTTAAGTTAGGGAGTTACTCTCCATAGAAGTGCTTCGAACGAGGTTTATGCGCGACTCGTGCATGAGCCCAATCAGGCCGAGTGTTGTAACCATGCTCTAATACCACTTTGTAACATACCCGCTACCTAAATTTGAATTTTTACGGTCCTCTGTCAGACTCGAACTCCTAAATAACCATGGAGACCCAGCGTGAGCTGGCTCTTTCTTTCTTCTACACGGCCTTCTACACCTTGACCGTAGTCTTCCCTGATCCTAATTTCAGGTTATTGGGGTTTCATCTTTCCCGTTGTCAAGGGTTCTTGTACTCTGTAATTCTCGATGGATGATGAACTCCTTTTTGGCCTTAGCCCCTCCCTGGCTAGGCTCCTAGTCCACACGACCATGTACCCAAGACCTCAGCCTTATATCTTTTCCTTTCGTCGAGATTTCGGGCTTTCTAATATCGAAGTGCATATGCACCTTGGATCCACGATCCTCTGATTCCCGACGCGCTCCAACGTTCGCTAGTCCCTGGGGGCTAGCCTTTTGGGGTTCATACGATCTCCCTCTATATGACCACCACCTTACCTCTCATTGGAGTTTCGGACTTTCCAATGTCAAAATGCAAACGTCCCCAGGACTCGTGATTCCTCGAATCTCGACGCGCCCCTTTAGTGTTAACCCTCCTAACCATAGGCCTCGAACCATATGACCGTTAACCTGTGACCACAGTCTTATCTCTTATCGGAGTTCGAGGTTTCGCGTATCGAAATGCACCAAAACTCTTGTCAACAGAATCCCCGATTTCCTGATGCACAGATTCCCGATTTGACATCACCAGGAAGCCCTTCCTCCGTAACCAAAATCAACGGCGGTGAGCAGTTGCTGAGATCAATGGTTCCTGATCTCCTTATCCACTATGCCGACAGATGGTTCCCACTCAAGGGGGCTTCCACTGCTCCGGATATGCTGACAATTGTCCCCCACTAATCGGGTTATCGTGTTTCGCATTTTCAAAGTGCACAAACCTTTTGTCACCGGGATCCCCGATTTCCCGATGACCCAAATGTCGATAGACGGCTTCCTTGTCGGGCCTTCCTCAATGTCTCTGATCTCTTCCACGTGTATCCTCGAGCGGACGGTCTTGATTCCTCTGGGATTTCGAGACTTTCGATGTCCCGGTTCTTTCGACCTCAGAAATCTTGATTTTCCGAATGTCGATATCTCGATGGCTCCATCTCTCCGACACATGTCCTAAATGGATGGATGGTCCAGATTGAGCCTCGGACTCCGCCAAAATCCAACCCAACAAGGCACTTATCTATGTGAGTCCCGATGGCTGCCACCCGTTCCAATCAGATGGACGGCTCTGATTGTATCGGCGCTTTTCACTATGGATTTCACCGATGGCCCAGATTTATGACACGCGTCCCAAATGGATGGATGGTCCAAATGAGCTCTCGGGGTTTGCAACTTATAGCGTCTCGATTCCCTCAACCTCAGGATCTCCGATATGCCGATGGCCAATATCATGATTCTCTCCGGATCTCTGACACGTGTCCTAAAGGGATGGAAGGTCCAGATGAGCTCTCAGGCTTTTCCAAAATCCAACCCAAAGAAGCGCTTATCTGTCTGATCCGACGGCTGACGGGGAAACGGAACCAGATCTAACGGCTCAGATTGTCCCACCTTGTGCATTCTCTCACTACTTTGTGGACATAGGAAGATCAATGGTCCAAATGTTCTCGGGGACCTTGGGGAACCTACGATCCCGATTTCCTCGCTATTCACGAAGATAGAGGGAAAGGGAGTGAGGGGTATGATGCTCCTACTACTTCCGTCAATCTGATGGTCGTGAATGACCATGGGTCTTCCAATAGGATCTCATCCATCGAATCGTTACTTATCCCTATGCTACTACCTCGGAACCTTGAGAGGGTCATTTCTCTTCATACAAGGTTATTAAGGCTTGCGCGTTCAGGTCCATTTTCTAGGTTATTGGTGAACCTTTCTACTAAGGAAATATCTGTGAAGAGATCTATACCGGGGCATTTCCAGAGGTAGATACGGGTAAACAGCTCCCTGAGAACGGGTTGGAGGCCTAACTTAGTTCGACTCATGCCTAATTCAATTCATGTACCAACATAAGCCATGTGTGGTCTTTCTGTTATAAGCATATATCTAACATTACTTATCAAAACACTACACAGACATTCTTATACTATAATTGTTCACCATTTCACAATTTATGAACATATATGTCAGCATATGAATTTCAAGATGCATTATGTGCAAAACACTTATCAGAAATAACTTCAGAAGTGGGTGCAACTGCTAAGAGGGGTGCTCGTTTCCACCCAACGGTAGGCTCAACGACTCCCAAAGGATTTACCACTAGCCACCCCTGAGCTGAGACCACGA
>ML836331.1:55436-66640 GCA_009831015.1 Picea engelmannii | reverse complement strand
CCACTTACCTTTCAAACCTCCATTCCATACCATGAATAACAACACACATTGTCTTGTTTGTCTTTTAAAGTTTGCTTGGTTGAAATATTAGTGTATGCTACATCAATGAATTGATGTTTAAGGTATTGATGGTTGTATTACTCTTTAAAGCATCAATGTTAGGCCAATGGCCAACACTATGAAGGTGGAAGTGAATGAAGGATAAGCATGCTTCATTATTACACAAGAGTACATTAAAATCACATCAAGGTATGCCCATGAAAGTTTTGGGTTTGTATTTACATTCTCTTGCAGATTTATCAATGATTACATGCACCAATATTACTATATTTCCAGTTTTTCCACCTTCAAAGGAAATTCGGTCTATGGTGAAAAGGATTCTAAGGTATTTGAATCCAAAAACTCTTGGTTCAATGTTGGAAGAATGGATAATCTAATGTTGAATTCCAACATTTGGTTATGAAGAAATGTGTTTTTAGTCACAGTAGCAGTTTCTTTATATTGCATTATGGGGACTTATCCTAACACAAGTGAAATAAACAAATTTTAAATTAGATGACATTTGGAAAAAGTTATTGAGGTCATCAGAGTCTTAGTCTTCATCCAAATGGCCAAGTTGAACCTATCTCTAAAGGAAACCACAGGGCAGTGATTACACTTTAGGAGATGGCATTGAGCACTGTATAGTATAGGTGATTCACATTCTCCTCAGTAAGGCTTATTTGATGCTCCATATTTTTAATGGGATCAAGAGGCTACTAAATTACTGACAACGTATGAAGGAATCATATAAATTACCAGATAATTGGAGGTGAAATACAAGAAATTTCTATGGAAAATGTCGTGAATACTAGAATGATATGTAGGAAGAGAGCACAAAGACCTTTTGTTTTGATAGGATCTTTACACTTTAATGTTGATTGGCAGCTAGATAGGTCTGAACTAGAGAGATGGATAGATGAACAATGATTGAAGGGATTCCATGATGTATAAATACAGGAGGCCAGTTTTCATTCTGGCTAGTATTCTCAGAACTACAGAAGCAACACTTGTGCACACTGCAGTTGGCCAGTTTGTGCGCAAGTCTAGAGGTGAGTTGTTGTTGCAGCTGCTGCAACTAGAAGATTTCAGTTTTGTCTTGGACTATCTCTTGGTTATGGTTTGGACTCTCTGATCAGCTCTTGTTACTCTTGATTGGTGCGCTATCCTTGAAGAAAGATGGGCCACCTTTGTTTGGCTATCTAGCCTAGGGTTTGCTTCCAAAATAATTCTTTGTCAAGGTTAAGGTACTCAAGGATGGATTCCTATAGTTTAATGGATACATTTTCCTATTATTATATATGGTTTTATACTTTATTGAAAAGTTCGCCAAGACTTTACAAGGTTTTACAATTAAGTGAAATATTCGCCAATATTTTACAAGATTTTATAACTCAGTGAAAGATTTGCCAATATTTTACAAGATTATATAACTGAGTAAAAGATTCGCTAAAAAATTATATATAAATATTCTATTATTGAAAAAATAGCCTTCAATTTTTGCTATGTATCATGGGGATTCGCCCAATTATTATACACATAAATTTAGGGGGGTTTCTTAAAATCACCCCTTCCTATGTGGCCTCTTGCAGAATTATGAATTTTAGTTTTTGTGTGTAATCTTTGAAAATTCACTGTATCAAGTTAGTTTGTGTGTAGCCTTCTCAAGCTATCACGTTTCCTCCTAGTAATGGTGTCCCATTCCCTTGTCATGAATTATTTTATTTTTCCTAGGACTTGAGACACTTGTCTTGAGCCTCCTTCTCACTGACCACCTATCAGATTCAACTTTACATATGTTTGTTGATTCTCCTATAAATATGGAATGTGTATTTTTGAGGTTAACACCACAACTTGTCTCAGTTTGTTGGCACTTGGCTAACCCCTTTGGATTCTTAACTCCCTCTTTAATAGTTTCTTCAACATGTTCCCATTTTTCCACATGTGTTTATTTTCATAAAATAATAAGGTTTTACAATTCAATTTTGGTCAATCAACCAAATTGTCTTTTCATAAAAATAATCAAAATTATAAAATAAAAACAATAATAGAAATAATAATTAAAAATCCAAGTTGTGGGGTATCAAATACACCCCTCCTTAGAACTTATCACCGTTCTCGGTGATAAATAGTTTCCATCAACACCATTCTTGAACATAAATGGATATGCTTCCTGCATAATACTTTCCATTTCCCAAGTAATCTTTTCTAGATTAAGGTGCTTCTATTTCACCTTTACCCATACTACAACTCAATTCGAGAATATGATCCAGATCTTTTGGGAACTCGCCCACAGGTTGCACCTGTATCATTTTCCAATCAACAACGTGAGTAGGGTCATGTATATATTTATTCAGTAATGAAACGTGAAACACATCATGTAATTTTACTATAGTTGGAAGTGTAAGTTGATAAGATATAGGTCATACTTGAGCAAGTATCTCGAATAGGTCACAATATCTACGTGCTAACTTAGTATACTTTCCCAGTCATAAATAACTCTTTTTAGGTTTAACTATAATATACACATTATATCCAATATTGAACTCTTCTAGAGTCCTTTTTTCATGAGCATAACATTTTTGAATGTATTGAGCTACTTTCAAGTTGTGTTGTACCTGTTTCACTGTTAGTTCCATGTATTTTAACATATATGGTCCTATCATCAATCTATTTACAGGATTACACCATGAAACAAGTGTATTACATTTTATGCCATATAAAATTTCAAAAGAACTAAGTTTTGTTGAAGCTTGATAATGATTATTATAAGCAAACTCAACTAAGTACAAATATTCTTCCAATTTACCAGGTTCACCCATAACATACATTCTAAAAATGTCTTCAAGAATCTGGTTATTTCTTTCAGTTTGTCCATCTGTTTTCAGATGATAATAAGTACTGAAATTTAGTTGGGTATCTAAACCTTTAAATAAATCCTTCCAAACATTTATGGTAAACTTAACATATCTATCAAATATTATAACTTTAGGGATTCCATGTAAACTGAATATTTCCTTCATGAATATTTTTGCTATATTAATACCCTTGTAGGTTGATTTCACAGGTATGAAGTGTGATTCTTTACTTAATTTATCAACCACAACCATAACTGAGTCATTTTGTTTACTGCTTCTAGGAAATCTGGTAATAAAATCCATACCTATCACTTGGAATGGGTAAAGGCTATAGTAGTCTAGTTGGATGTTGATGTTCAACCTTAACTTATTGACACTCTAAACATCTAGATATATATTAAATTGTTTCTCCTTTCATATTTGGCCAATAGAATTCTTTTCTCAGCACAATAATCTATTTATGGTAACCTGGGTGTCCAGAATATAGTTTCTTATGCAGTTCATCTAGAATGAACAACTTAATTTCATTAAATTCTAGTACTTATAATCTATTTTATACATTAATAGTCCACTTTTTGAGAATATAAAATCTGATTATTCTAATCCTGTTGAATTATCAACAATATTTAACTTAATATTTTAATATTTTGGGTCTTTTGCAGTTGCTAACCTTACCCTTTCTTATAACTATGTTTTGTAGTTACTTCTAGAAACTATATAAATTGGATTTACATATCTACTTAATGCATCTTCCACTTCATTTTATTTTCCCTTAATGTGTTTTATCTCAAAATCATACTCTCTTAAGAAGGATAACCACCTTGCTTGGAGAGCATTTAAATTTTGTTTGTCAAACAAATATTTTAGAGTGATGTTATTTGTTAACATTAAGAATTTTCATCCTACCAGGTAATGCCACCACATATTTAATTCATGTATTATTGCATCCAATTCCCAGTCATGTGTTACATAATTTTCTTCATGTTTCTTGAATTTCCAAGATTCATAAGCTATTACATGGTTTTCTTGCATTAAAACTCCTCCAAGCCCTTCGTGGCATGCATCCATACATACTACAAAGTATTTATCTAGGTCTATCAATTTTAATATAGGAGTTGTAGTTAAGAGTTTTTTTAATTTGTTAAAACTTTCTTGACATTTCTCAGACCAAATGAACTTAGTTCCTTTCTTTTGTAATGATGTTATATGATATGCAATCTTAGAAAACCCTTCTATAAATTTTCGGTAATATCCAGATATACCCATTAAAGATCTTATGTCTGAAAATCCTTAGGTTCGGGCCAATTCATTATAGGCTTTATTTTGTCCAGCTCAACTGCTATACCTTCCTTGAGAATTACATGTCCCAGATACTAAATTTGGTCTTTACAAAACTCACACTTACTTAGTTTTGCATATAATTTTTGTTGTCTTAGTATGTCTAATACTATTCTTAAATGTTCTTCATGCTCCTTTTCATCCTTTGAATAGATGAATATATTGTTTATAAATATGATCACAAAATTATCTAGAAATTTACTCAAAACACTATTCATCAAGAACATGAATAAGAATGGAGCATTAGTCAGACCAAAAGGTATTACGACAAATTCGTAATGTCTATACCTTGTTCTAAATGTTGTTTTATAAATATCTTCATCTTTTATCCTAACTTGATGATAACCAAAACGTAATTCAATCTTAGAGAAGATTGTAGCTCCTCGTACTTGATGAAACAGATCATCAATACGAGGTAATGGATATCTATTATTAACCATAATTTTATTAAGTTGTCTATAATCAATACATAGACGTAATGTCCCATCTTTATTTCTAACAAAAAGGACTAGTGCTCCCCATGGAGACACACTTGGTCAGATATATTATTTATCTATCAATTCTTGCAATTAACTTTTTAGTTCATTTAACTCTAGGATATTCATCCTATAAGGAGCCTTTCAAGCAAGTATTTATCCAGGTATCAGGTCTATGGAGAAATATAATTCTCGCTTAGGAGGTAGTCTGAGAATATCCTGGAATAAATCCTTAAATTCCTGCAATACTGGAAATTTATATAACTCATTATTACGTTCCTCTTTTTCATTATAATTTATGTATACAACAAGTAGTTTACACCATTTTTGAATGCATCTTTTAACTTGTAACGCTGTTATTTATCGAATACTAATAGGCCCTAATACTCCTTTAATGTTTATAATGTTACCTCCCTCATGTACATAGGTAAATGTTTTATTGTAGTAGTCTAATACCACTTTAAACTTTTCGATCCAATCCATACCGATTAAAACATCATAAGATGCTAAAGGTAATATGTTTAAGTCTATCTATTTTCTCAATTCATTCATACCATGTTCGTAGTTTTTAACAACATATGTAATTCTCAGTTTAGTTCCTGTAGCTAATTGTACTAACTAGGAATTTTCAAACTTTTCCTTATTTAGCTTACATATTCCTACAAATCTTGGTGAAATATAACTTAAACTAGCACCTGGATCTATTAAAACAATAACTGGTTGGTTATGTATCATACCTTCAATTTCTACCATTGAAGTTTGATGATTTTCTTGTCAATTTTCAAAGGTTGCGTTGATTTTTGGTGTAAACCTTTCCATCTCACCTACTTTATTTGATTCATGTATTGTTTACACAATGTTATTCCCCTTATTCATGAGAGGAAAATATTTATAGTAACGAGGGACACTATATTCCCAACATTTTATTGTCTCTTTTTCGACAGTTTCTTTATTGAAGAAGGTTGGTGGTTTGGTACCCTTATTTTCAGGCTGATTGAAAGGTTTACTTGTTCTGAACTTATTACCTCCTTAAAATCTCTTATCAAATTTTTTATTAGAGTAAACTCCACCTTTCTTCTTAGGGTCAAACCTCTCAACCTTTTTCCCATTCAAATTCTTTGAATTTTCATTTCTATTTTTATACTACTCAAAACAAAGTTTAGCTTTCTGCATGGTTTCTTCCAATGTTTTTGGGTTATCGAACTCAATTCGATATTTATAAGAACTAGGTAGGAAAGTCAAGAATCGCTGACTCTTTTTTTTTTCATCCACAATGTAAGACACATAACACAACAAACTCAAAAACTTACTACACAAATATTTAATTATAATATTTCCCAGTTTTAGTTCATAGAACTCCTTGGCTTTACCCTAATAATATTGTTTAAACAAGTATTGTTTCTTAAAATATATCTAAAAGGTTTTCCAGGTGATTTTACTTTCCTTAATACTTTTTACTCATTTTATATCCTTCCACCATATATCTTCTTTTTCTGTCAGATTGTGGATAACCATCTGTGCTTTAAGCTCACTTGAGTAATTGTAGATCTGAAAATATTTTTGCATACGAGAGACCCATGCCTCTGCTTCCTCACTAGTCTCCACTTTTCAAATGAAGGTTGGTGGTTTAATCTTCTTAAATTTTTTTGTGACTTCCTCATGTTGTTTAGGTTTATTTTTTGTACTTTGTTTGGGACTAGAACTACTTTTCATAGACGTTTCAATATCATCTGTATCCTTGTATACTGACTCTGTCTCACATTCAAAGTATTCCAATTTTCTTTATTTTTTCTTCGATTGGGCTATCTTTGAGTTACTAGAATTATGCCCTTTATTTTTATCAGTATTTTTATTGCATAGGTTTTCTAGAAGAATTACATTTAGTGCATCCTGAGTCTTGAGAATTATTTCGTTATCTGCTCTCATGGGTTTTAGTTCTTCTCTCAAATATGTTACTGTCTTTATAATTTATGAATGCCTATCATTATTCTGATCCACCCAGATATGTCCATCACTACATTCTCTTATTCAGGATTCTCTTGATGAGGTTATTCTCCCCGATTCTTAGGTACTTCTATCATTTTCTTGCAAAATCAAATTATTTTTCTTCCTAGAGGTAAGATGAAAATCAAGATAATTGACATGTTATATTTTCCTGTGATAAATTCCATAAAGAGGCCAAGTGTTGTAACCTATAGCTATGATACCATTATGTCATAGACCTAAAATCCGATTGATTATATATATATATATATAACCATAATATACTCTAATGGTTCTTCGTCATCATATTGTCACATATAATTTTATTCCTATCTTATGAATTTCTTTTTTCCCCTGATTATACTATGATCTTCCATAGTAACATTATCCATACATATTACACTTGTCCTTCTACAAGAAGGCTTAGAATTAAGGTTTTATTGGGGGGTTTTACGAGGTTTAAACTCATGCTATGGTACTGGTCTTCAATTAAAACCTCGCCAACTTTTTCTCATTAACCAACGCACCCTGTGGAGCATTTATCATGCAAAAATCCTACATGTGCAACATGTGATGTTACCATATTGAGGATGTTTRCTCGACAACTATCCTAAAATTTGTATACGTTTTAGTTTTTTATGCTTCTAGTCATTAT
The DNA here is from genome assembly GCA_009831015.1 of Picea engelmannii. Lineage (NCBI taxonomy): Eukaryota > Viridiplantae > Streptophyta > Pinopsida > Pinales > Pinaceae > Picea > Picea engelmannii. The sequence goes on along the minus strand of ML836331.1, from coordinate 59,291 downwards.
GGTTTCTTATCGGATCCTTTAGCCATCTGACCCTTTCCGCACTTAGATCATTTCACATTCTTCACTTTCTTTTMCTCGGCTCTTTGTTTGTCCTGAGAGTTTTTTTGTTTTACGAGTTACAGTGTATAGGTATGATTACCCCATTCTCATTTTCATTTTCTGTGGAATTTATTTGGTAAAAGCTATAGAAATTTGTAGCTTCCCYGGGCTTGCGGTTGGTCCTTTCAAAYGGTTCCTATAACTAGATTTGGTAGCTTAATTAAATTGGTAATATTTCTCGATCATTATCCTTCAAAATATTAGTTTGTAGTTGGAGTCGAACCTTATTCCAACCGCTATATTTCTTATCAGACTTCTAGTTTCTCTCTCTATATATATCTCGATATAAGGTAGTGACAATATATCATATATTCGGTCGTGATAGTATTGATTCCAGATTTGTTTCAAGGGGCTTTACCTTAACCTTGGGGATTTTCCATCAGTACCCAGTAATCTCATGAACTCAGTGGTCTGAGTTTACTATTATAGGATTAATGTAGGTATTTAAATTCATTTGTTTTGTCACTCTCATTTTTGGTTGACAATTAAGACCCTTCATCTTGTTTTATTCATCCTAGACTTAGTTTAGGACTTTTGTTATTATTATTTGTGCATTCGGTGTTCGTATAAATCTTAATATTTTCTTTGGTTTACATTCTATACATATGCTGTAATTTACATCTATTATTTATTCTTATATATTAACTAATGATGGGCCCTTTTGATGATGTGAGGGGTAACCATCAATTATCCAACAACCCTGATCATTTAGGTGTAGTTCACCGGTGATGGAAGGAGATACATCGTCACTCTTCTCATCCATATTAAGTTTATCTCTATTTGTGTATATAACTTTCATTTTATTATAAAAACTCGTGCAACTTACTAACTTGTTTTCTTGTTCATTATGTAGGTGTTGAGACGACAATTACCATGGAGCTCCGGAAAAACCCTTGTACATAAAGGTATTTGGGTTTTAATACTTATTTAGGTTTACAATCTGATATCACAAAATGTGATTGTTCTACTCCTACATTTTGTCAAACCAGTCGACCAAATACTTTTGTATGTAATTATTCTTGAAAGTCCCGTGGCTTCAGACTATTGTCTACGCATTTTTAAAGTTTTGTAACCATATGTACTCTTTTTTACGACTAGTTATCAAATATATACAATCGTTATTTACACATTCGTTACTTAGTATTTTTTAAACTATGTTTTAAAATTAATGGATTCCCTTTCTATCCTACACAATAATTGCTTTAAACTCTGTCTAGTTTTGGTAATGATTCCCTGTTGAATATATATTCAATACTTGTATCTTGCTAAAATTGGTTCACTTTGAAATGATTTCCTTCCTTTTTAATATACACAGTGTACTATGTCTATATTTGTAATAATTTCCCTTTCAAATATATGTATAGTGTATCTTGCAGAACCCTATTTGAATCTGTAATAATTCCTTTTCTACTTATATATATTGAACCTTTGTTAATATGTATCGATTTATTTCCATTTGTATACATTGTATTTAGATGACCCCTATAACATTTCCTTTTATTTATATTCATTGTATTTGGTGAAACTTTGTTCTCTTCCATACAAGTTTCTTATCCGAATAAAACTCTGGCTTATTAACTAGGTTTTTACCTACAAGTTTCATTGTTTTATGACTAGTAGTATGATTATGTTCATAGATCTAGGATCAAAATAACTATTAACTTTATTTCATAGTTTTACACCTAAACTTATGATATGCATCGATCTTCTTTAATAATTCACTTAATTCTAATATTGTTACAATTTATTTATGCCAATATTTTATCCACTATAATGCACAATAAAAGCATAGTAATATTTAAATCAACATATCCATAACAAGAAATAAAACATGTAACTTTGGGGAAACCACACATAGAATACCATGTTCCTCCCAACCTTAGACTAGAGTCTATGTCACCTCTGTCACCCCCGATCTGAATTCAGAATCCAAGGGGTTACCTATGTGTCTTCTTGTAGAATCATGATCTCCAGTGGTTGTGTGTAATCTTTGAAAATTCATTGTTCAAGTCAATTTTGTGTGTAGCCTTCTCGAGCTATCACTTTGACTCCTAGGAATGATGTCCCATTGCCTTGTCATGACCTATTTTACTTTTCGTAGGACTTATGACACTTGTATTGAGCTCTAGCCACCACATTGATGCAGCCACGGGCGAAGCCAAATTTTTTTTTTTGAAGAATTAAAGCCATGAAGGCAACAACAATAAAAGTTTGACCAAACCCCAGACAAAGAACATAAGTACGCAACCCAGGTAACAAGCAACTACGACATCGTGCACAGACACAAGGGAAACCGGGAAAACAGGCACATAAAACTAGGAGTAACGACCAACTACCTGACACAAAAAGACACACCTACAAGCTTAAGGGATAACTTCCCCTTCCTTCCATAACTACATTGACGAACAAGACTAAAACCTCAAGGCATGCGAACCAATGCATGTGCCCCAGTCAACATGTGATGCTCAACCACGCTCACATGGTAGGCACCAACTCCAACCAAGATATCATTCACCGCTAACCCATAGGGCATGGCATGATCCCCGCATTAGGAACAATGTCTTCCCCATAAGAGAGGCACGACAATAACCCTGGGAAAAAACCAAAAGGGGACCAAGGCTCAATAAAAATCCGATGTGCTAGGAACCAAATAATGACTGGGAGACTATACCTACCCCCACACAAGGTTGACAAGACATAAGAGGACGAAGACAAGGGGTGACACCAACCCACATGACATTGTCCCTGACCCCACCAAACACCCGGTCTAACTAGTCTATTGTTACAAGTGTTTGACAAGGATTAGCCCTCTAAACTAAGAAAGTCCAACCCTTAAATTAGACTCTGGATTACCCTCTGATTTGCATTAAATACATTAAACAAAAATCCAATTGGCCATTCTACCTAACAACCTAGTCATTCAATTCAATCGAAAAAGGCATCAACCACAAATCGATTAGGAAATTCTTCATTATAATCTATCATTAAATATAATTTAATTAACATTAATTTCGCGTCCCTTCGGCAGTCTTCTCTAAAATGACAAGTCTAATTTAATAAATTAAGTCCATATACGCCCATCTAAATATTTGAGTCTAATTTACCAGGTTAGACAACAACTGAGTCAATTAACTTTTAACACATAAACAAATCATCAAGCCTAAATGACTACTAGTCAAGCTTACGAGTTTGATTAACCTTAAGTACAATCCAATAAAAATAAACCATAGCTAGTTGTAAGGAATACATAAATGCTATGCCTTCAATTCAGCAATACATGTTGAATAACAATTAATTTGCAATAATAAATACATGGCATTTACGTAGAATTAGATAAATAAAATGCAAGCTACTTAGCCTTAAAGAATGCATAGACTTGCCTCCTTCCAGGATGGAATACATGATTGTAGTGATAAAATTTTGCCATCATAAATAACAGGCATTCAACTTAGGAATAAATGATTGAGTTTCCAAAGGAAAGCAAATAACTACAACGCATTCAACCCAATGCAGAGCAGTATCTACGAGGATTACACATCAATAACTAAACAGCTGAGCCCAAGATTGGGGATGCGCATTGGGAATATGCATCAATACATAATTGGCTAAGCAATAGATTGGGCACTTTGTGCAATCTTGGTCTCAATTTAAAGGGAAAATAGTGAGCATTTTTAAACAGTAATACAGTCACATTATTTGATAAAAAATATCGTGGTAAACTACATCCATACAATCACATTATTTGTTAGAAATTTC